>OX579638.1:26798202-27086816 GCA_951230915.1 Antitrichia curtipendula | reverse complement strand
AACCCATTTTATAAGCCAAATACTACACAACTTTATTCACTAGTGAATGATGGTAAATGGAGTGAGTGACTCACTCCTACTTGGCGAAGTGAAGTGCCTATAACTTTGGTGCAAGAGCGATTCAAAAAACACGTAGTACCAACATTCAACCAAGAGCGTAAGGTAAACACATTTAATTGTTTTGGCATAAGCAATTGAGCAATGTTTTTAATTATTATACTACTTAATTTGTTGTTGGATCTTGTTGGGAATCAAAAGGATATTTTGTGTTATTTCTCATGAATTTTTAAAAACACCCTATGAATTTTTACACTATGAAGTTTCAAAGTGAGGAAAACAGCTGTATCCAAAAGCGTCCCTATGCTCTCATGTCTTCTACATGTGCACGATAAGCGAGATTCCCCTCGATGTGCTAGGATTATGATTGGCCTCGGGACTCCACCCCCACCCCCCACACATAGGGGAGTCCTTTTTGCATTGTGCACCTCCGATTCCATCCCCTCTCGTGAATAGAGGCTATTACACATTTTCACACCAAAAAACAATAGGAATGTGTCAAAGAGTAGGGGATGGATCCACCTTCCGAAAAGGGTCACAATTGCATGTAGTTACCTTAAGTGGCGACACAACCTCGCACGTTGTCCGAGACGCCCACCCAACCCCTCGCCCGAGACGCCCAACCCCCCACCCTCAACCCATGGCTCATGTTCGAAGGGAATCTATAACAGCATAGAAGATTACCGATAACAGTCCCAGAGGCCTGCATGAATGATATTAGCGGTTTTAAAATCACGTTGGGATTGCACCCACTGGTGGAATGATTTGAACACCATTTTGGTAGTACCTTGAAGTACTGCAAAGGCAGACGTGCAGCAAAGAGACTCATCAAAAAACGGAAAGTCGAGGGGGGGGGAGGAAGCGGGGTACCCCTTTACCAGCACCATACTGGTTAGTACTGCTATATCCAAACTCTCTCGCTTCACATTTGACGACGGAACTCCTGCATTGGGAGCCCCCAAGAAAACCGGACGGCAAGCAGTCTTTTCATGATCCCCGTCTGAATTGTCCGAATTGGTCTGATTTCCGTCTAATTTGTCCAAATTCTTTTTTCGTGATGGCATTCCGAGATGGCTACCCCCATCCCAGCCACACCTTTCGGATCCATGCCTCTCCGGACGTAACTGCTCGAAAGTAACAAAATCTGGAGCAGAAGTGGCACGCCGGGATTGGTGGCGGGTGGGTTGGCATTGGAAAATGGGTCTCTTGTAGACTTTGTACTTTGGAGCTAGGGGAGCCTTGGAAGGGGTGACGATCGTGCTTGAAAATTAGAAAACAAAAACAAAAACAAAAAAAGAAGTGTGAGATAGTATCCGCAAGTTTTACTTAAGGTAAACCAGCCCATTACAGTCAGATGACCCATAATGGACATCTTATGACCCCATGATGATTTTTTAGACCACAATCAATATCGAATCTGACACCTATGGAGTGATTAGTGACCTCATTAGGAATACCCAATTTTTTAGTGTAAATCATTGTAGGAAGTGATTTTTCATGGCATTCCACATAAAAAATTATTGTGACCACTTTAGGTGATTAAGATGAGCATATTGGATACACTTTTTGTTGGTTATGGAGCAGCCTATAGACCGTGTTGGGAAGATCACTTCAAAAGTACATAACTAATTCACACTTTGTCTGAAAAATAAAATTTCAATTGCTCTCACTATTTCTCACACTTATCTTTGAGTGAGAAAAAATTTGAAAATTTTCAGCAATGGCATGAGGGCAGACTCAAAATTCTGACCACAATGGGTTGGTTTACCTTACAACCGTGAATGTGGGTCACTGAGATTGACTTCTTTGGATGACACAGAGACAAATTGTGATTAGCCATGGAGGCGAATTTGAAGGATGGTCTTTTAATATTGTAGGCAAAAGTTAGAAGAGGTCAAAGATCAATTGGTAAGATTTTCAAAATAATCCTACTTTCATTGTTCTATTGTTATTTGTTTTCTAATGAATATCAATCTATTATCCAAGTTTTGGAAGACATGTTTGTAGATGCACACATGATCCTACCTTACATCAAAATGCCAAGAAATTGCCTTGAAAGGATTCTACTTGTTTTGAAGGACTATTAGGAATATGGGATTATAATAGAACCTCTCTAAGTAATAGGGCCACAATTGGGTTGATTATATTACATTAATGACATTTGTATGTGGACTAGGTTGGGAATGGACAATGAGTGTTACCTTATAGAGGTTATTACGTTAGAAAGTATTATTTCAAGGAAGTTCTATTCTATAGGAGATAGATATGTCCACCAATCCACCACATTTTTACAAGACAAGACCATTTCACATAAATTAGGCAATAACTACATGTTAACAACAACTAATATAGTTAAATAGGTTTTGAGCACGATTCCTATTATTGGACTACAAATTTTTTTTATTGGATCTTATTGGCAATCAAAAGAAGAGTTTAGATTTTTTGAGAATTCATGTTTTGGACACCATAAAACAAATGTATTGTACTTTCTTCACCCATTTCCTTAAGTCCTAAATGCCCAAGGCACTATATTTTGGTGTTGACTAAACTTTGAAGTTAAATAGAATCTTATTGAAATATTAGTTTTGATCTTTTATTTTTTTAATTGAATATCCTATAAAATCTGTTTTAATCATCAAAAATCTAATTTTAAAAATCATTGTTTATGATTTTTCTATCGAGGATTTATATCCATTGCAAATCTTGATTTTTAGTGTTATAGGCTTTAAGAGGTGAGCCTCAAATACAATAGACCTTAGGAAAAAAATCAAATTGAAAATTCATCTTTTAAAATTATAGAGTAAATTTTGAAGAGCTGTAAATCCATTATAGTCATGCATGTTATGTCCTTTAATCTTATATTTTTCTATGACTTCAATTTTAGATTTAACATATAAAAAAGGATTGAAAGACTTCATATCACTTTCATAGTTTTAACATCCTCTTGATCAAACATTATAATATTTCAATCCATCTCACAATCCATAAAGATATTGTTGTGTTTTCTTTTCCTATATGCTCTATAACATGCTTAGTTTGAGTTTGTATGATTGTAATTTTAATAAAGTTGATAAGACTTCTCAAAACTTGAGCAAATGCCAAGAATCTCATAAAAGGCCTTGAATGGGCATTTAAGAGTTAAGTTGAAGTTGATGTTTTATAAATATTCAATATTGGCATCTTTGCACAAGGGAACAACGTTGGCAGTGACTAGAACAATTGTAGGAAGAAAGTCAAGAACACAAAAGATACATAGAGAGTCATGCTTTTCTACAATGCTCAACGACTTAGTCACTATTAACATTACAATGGCCCTCTAAATTCTATAGGAATTAGAGAGGGTTTTTTGTGGTTCTAAAGAATTTAAAAAAATTTATAATCTATTGTTGGAATTCTTGAAATTCAAAAATATGTGGCAAAAAAGGTATTTGCAAAAAAATATAGTATACTACCAAAAAATGTAGTATATTGCCTAGACATCCATATAATGCAAGATTCTTTTGCCGATGCTTTTCACATCTTTTTTAGTCTTCAAAATTTGTGAATCTATTATGTATCTAATTTACAATAGGAAATTTTTTTAATTCAAAACTCATAGTGCAAAACAAATGATCAAAAATGGTAGTCAAAGTCATCTAAATTTTTCGGGAAGGGCTTAAAATAACTTTATTTTCACTTCAAATTCTAATATCTTTCAATCTATATGGTTAAGCCCTAAATGCCCAAGCCTTTTGAAGTGTGTTTTTCCTATTAAATAAAACATGGACTTATAGTTCTCCAATGAAGCAAAAATTTGCATGTAAGTGTTTTTGGAGATTAGAAGTGACATGAACAACTAAAAATTGTGTTAGTACTCTAAAATGCACTTTCAAAAACCTTAAGTTATCAAATTAATAGCTATCAAATTCATTACATAATCCACCTTGCAATTGTTGAAATGCAATTTCTTTTTATAAGTAGAAATTGTAAAAAACTCCAAATCAATACTTGCATGTTTAAATTTTAATGGCGAAAAGCATATAAACACTTACTCTTTCCATTGGGACCATTTTCAAAGCAAATGGATATATACAATTTTTTAGATCTCAAATCAAGTGAAATTGGCAAAATTTGCTCAAAGCTAGGAAATGAAATAAAATTATGTAATCACTAATGGTACAAATATGCGTTTAAGGGCCTCTCAAAAATCAAATATTTATTTTTTTCAGTGAAAAATGAAAACTTATAATAGTTAACCTTCAAAACTACTTGTAAATTATTTTTAATTGTCAAAGAAGTTTAACTGCCTACACCAAAATGAGTCTGAAATTTCAGATCAACCATATATGTTCGGTTCAGCAATTACAGGTTAAAGTTCATAATTTTTTTACCAAATGACCTTGTATGAATTAAGAATAAGATCATGGGGTTAGATTCCTTAAAGTACCCATTTCCACCTTTCGTGGGTCAATGCAGTAGAAGTGGCAGTTTTGAATGTTTTTTCATGAAATAAAAGGCCTCCAGGACTTCTGGGGTTAAAACAAAAAAGCGTGCGGTCAAACTGCTGTTCAGTAGTTGTGTCCAAGACAAGGTCAAACTTATGATTTGATTCTTTGGATGAGGAATCCTAGCTACTAATCAAACAGTGATGAGTCACTGGTATCCATACTTGGATAGCTGAATCCAGCTTAACTAAAATAAATTAAATTAGACTAGGAGAGGACAAACCAAAAACAACTTCCAAGGTTGGATCCCTCATTCATTCGAGTAATTTGATGACATAATTTGACTGTCTTTTTGACAATACTGACCATGATGAATGTGCGTGTGGGTAAGTGTGCAGGACCTTTCTACACACCAAAAAAAACCTCAGTTGATGGAGATGGGAATATCCCATGGAACCTCACTCACTTCTATTTGTAATCTCTTACAACAAAAAGCAAGCTGAGTCACAATTTCATCCATCACATTCTCATCCACATAGTTTTTTCATTCATGTGTTCTTCCTAAATCTTCAAACATGCAAATTAAAAGGGGGGGGCTTTATTTCTTTCTTTTTGTGGAACAATACTTGCCACAAGCCTTCATGGCATTAGTGCAATTCTAGAGGAGCAGAGTCTCACATACTCAAATGTGCCAAAGAGTGTAAAATTTTGTACAAAAAAATTCAAATATTGTGAGAACCAACATCATTTGTATGTTTGTCAAACTGTTGTTATTTTATATTCTATAAATGTCAATTTCCTTCAATTTTTGTGTACAACAATCTAAAATGATGTATACCAACGTGCCAAGGCACAAAAAGTTTTTTCGGGAGTTCTAAGAAATTTTTTGGCAAAAGATAAAGTAATTCCAAATCATATTGAACAAAACTGAGTTTTTGACATGGCTAACTTGGAAATTGATTTTCTTTCAAATCATAACTAATTTTTTCTTCAAACTTCCATAGTGACGTGTAGTATATCGCGCACTACAACTTCCGTATTTCTACTTTTGGACTTTGTCCATTGATGCTTACGGTATGGTTGTTTGAATAAAAACGTTTCAACTTTGTACTCAGTTTTGTCAACCACTTTACATTTGAAGCTTTATCTCACCTCATTCCATTGAACAAAAACTTCTAAATTTTATTTATTTCAATATCAATGCAAGTAGCTAAAAATATATTGTAGAAAATTAATTATTTAATTCTATAGATTGATACCTATTCAAAATTACTTGAACCATTCATTTTCAAATAATGAGAACCGGTGTAATTTATGAGGAGTTATATTTTGTGGTCAATGAAGGTAGAAAAAACATATAAAGTTCGGGGGGGGGGGGGGGGTAACTCAATTTTTTTTTAAATTAAATAAAAAAACACAAATGGGTCCCTATTGTTTACTAAAACATTTTCAATGGATGTAGTTTATTTTTTATTTTTCATCCAAGTATTCCCTTTTAGTTTATAATTTTTTTAAGATGAAGGTGATTTTTTGGGGAGTAAACGCTTTTACATATATTATCAACCCATTTTCCAACATTCTACATAAATTGCACAAATTTTGGACATTCATGTTTTTTTCTAAAAATGTTGAAAGACAAAATTCACCTTTAGGAAGGAATAGAAAAAAAAAACTTTTAGAAGTTTAGGTACATTGAATTTGCAATTGGTGGGGATTTTTACTCTAAAATTTTGGGAAGATGTAATTGAATAAATACAATTGTGGTTTGTGGATTAACTCCTAAATTTTTTCATGATTAGAGGCCCAAAACTACTTCAGAATACTAGTCTCCAAAGCAAGGCTAAATTCTTCATCTATAATTATTTTTTAACAAATTCAATTGTTGAATCTCTTAGTTAACTTGTTAAAGTACACCCTCCTAAAATTTCAGAATATGAAACCTTATCAATTGCAAGATCACAATGCTTGAGTTTCAAAAAGATTTATTTTTAACTCTTCCCAATTAGAAAATTACATCTTTCAAACTTTTTACCCCAAAATGTGTAGATACTACAACTTGCAACTCTCCATAATATATATTGAAGAAATAAGTTGGGAACACTTGTAAAAAATTTCAACAATTATTTTTTCATATTTGTGCTTGTAGAAAATAGTAAGTAGAAAAAAGTAGATGATGATTTAAAATATTGAATTGTTAAGAATTTAGTTATGAAATTGAAAAATGTAAATTTGAATGTTTGCAATGTTATACTGCTATAATAAACAATCTACATCCTATGATTTTTTTTTCCCAAGAATATTGAAAATTGAGTTAAAATAAATGACTTCAAAATATATTCGAGAGTAGAAATTTCAAAATTGCTCATAGACTAAAGCTCCTCATAACTTTCACCTCATTAATCAAAATGATTGATTCAAAACTTTCCACTTACATATAAATCAAGAAAACCAATTTTAAATTTAATTTCTTCAAAATTCGATTTCTTTGAGTAGCTCATGTTGTACAGGTTCCAAAAGAATTAAACTACATATCATACAATAACTTATTAACTATATAGTCAAAAAATTCGAATTTATTTGTGCCTTAAAGCGAATCCTCTACTACATGTTGTGTAAAAATTTAACCCCTAAAGGACCATTTGTCCCCTCAAGGGACAACTTGGGTTTGGGTAGGTTCCTATTGTCTCAATTTGAAGTGAATTTTTTTGAATTTTTTTGAGGTTGTATAGTTTTGCAAGAGCTTTGTGGATATATAATTTTTGTTTCAATCGGATGCCCGATGAAAAAGTTATGGCACAATAAGCAAGAAATGGAGCTTGTGGGCAGCCCCAAAAAATCAAAAAAAGTAAAAAAAAAAAAATTCTAAAATATTGTGTTTTATCTATACGTGAAGCTTCAATTCATTCTATTTGGACTAGGGATGAGAAAGTTTTGGACAATCTTAGTTTTTCGGGCAATTTAAGCATCTTCTTAAGAGAAAACTTTTTGTCCAACTTTGAATGCTAATATCTTCCAATCCGTACGGTCAAATTTGATGAAATAATTAATACATGGTTTTAGACAAGTTAAGTACAAGATCCTACGTTCAATTCCAAATTTTATTTATTTTTTGGTTTCCTTAAGTGAATGCAGCAGAAGTGGTAGTTTTGAGTGTTTTTTTGACAGAAAACACCCTCGGGGTTTTACGGGTTAAAGGGGAAATAAATTGAAAATTTTGTTTACAACAGAATGATTGAAAATTCTATGTTGTCAAAAAAGGATACTTGATTTTTTAGGGATTAAGCATCTTCTTCTGTAGAGAAGCCAATAATACCAGAATGAGGCAATTCCCAACACCAACCACTGAAAATGCATTCAAGCAACTCTAGAAAGAAAGAAGAAAAAAAATTGGATGAAAAAGTGTGTGTTTTTCATTCTCAATACGCCCTCCTTGAAATTCCCGGGGGCGACCTCTGGTTCCACTGAGCCCAATCACTTGGCTTGACAGGGGGAAACACAACTTCCGTCCATGACTGGCAGGATGTTTGCCATCGGCATACATTCCTGGGCAAGGACCACTGTAGATTTTTGAGTTGTGGAGAACGGCGAAAAAATGGCAAAAAATGACAAAAAATGGCATGCCATGTGCATTCCAATGTTTTTTTCGATACTCCCAAGTGACTTAGCAAGCCAACGACAGAAGCCGCCATGGGGGGTGGGCACAGAGACCCAACATGAATAGAACTCTTTCCTCTGGCGGGGGCCGTGGCAGGGGGCGTGGGCCTGGTACACCAGGGAGGGGTGTCCGGTTTAGGACAACATTTTGGGGGGTATGGCCAAGGGAAATTGTGATCATTGGAAGGATGAGTTCGGCTACGGCCTCCCACCTGGGTTTGGGTTGGGCATGCTACGGATTACCTTATGTGGATTTCAGATTTGGGCGAAAGTGGACAAGATCTGGCCAAGGGTATGGGTATGTGGCACACTTTGTCAAGCTTAGTTTCTAAGCTAAACCCAAAAGCGGGAGGACGAGATTCATTACTCAAGTTTTTGAAGATCGTGGATGGATGCCAAAATCGATCTCGGGTAGGAGACCCAGCGATTGGGGGGACGGGGGGAGGGGACCCAGCGTGATATCAGGGGATGTGGGTGCAATCGTGACCCCAGCATTCTTGGGAGACTCGGCCAGCCGAAGGTCAAATCGTCCGTGGAAATCATTTGCTGATTCATGTACTCTCAAGATCTGTTGTTTTGTGGAGCAGCCATGTTTTCCATCACTTGAAGTTTTCCTTCTTTCAACAAAACATACCTTCCAAAGACTGAAAAAGAAAACGAGCAGCTGCTTCGCTTACGAGGAGCGCAGATCCTCGTGCCATGATTCACTTTTTGAAGCTTCCAAAACTCACTTACGTAGGTAGACCCACGAATTGACCTCACATGACCAATTTTGATGAACTGTGGGTCTTTTGGACGAATGTTCTACTAGCAACCTTCTTACAAGATGTGGTCTTTGTCAATGCAAAATTCTCTTTATTTTGGGGGTGGAGCCTAAGGTAAGAGGTGCTAAAACACTTTAGATTCTGAAAGCGTTCTCTAACAAAAAGGCACACATTGCAGTCCTCAATGCACCGTTCATTCTTCAATGTGCATCATGTAAAAGGTGGGAACACATTATTTTAGAACCTTGTGCAATTCCAACTTCAAAAATTTATAACCAATTCCTCAAGAGTCCAAAATATATAAATCAACTTGCAATAGATGCAACTTCCATTATTCTTTGAGGAAAATTTTATTGAAAAAACATTTCAAGGGGGCTAACACTCCAAAAATTAAAATCAACTCTACAATAATTGTAAATTCTTTGTCTTGTCTAAATGAAAGAAAAAGAAGGAAGCTTTATGTGTAGACAAGGTTCAAATGTCAAATTTACCCCTTATTTTGTGGTTGTATGGCCCCCCTTGTTCTCATACTAAAGTTGGGAAGCCTACATGCATTTAGAAAGTACACTCATAGAAAACATAATCCAAGTGGATGATAATTTGTAAGATTTGTTAGGTAATAGCAATTATGTTTATTCTTTATGTTTCAACTTCAAGCCCTATTATCTTGCAATTTGTGAAGTCAAAGTTCTTGAAAATTTTCTCCACGTACTCCAAATATTTGTCTTCAAGTTTTTACCATTTCGATATCAAATAAAAAAATTTCCTCATTGCACAAGAAATCATCTAAAAATGACTAGTATATTGGCAATTCAGTTAACCTCTTTGCATTGCAAGGTGATTTTAGAGTAGGTTAGACATCTCAAAGGCATCTGAAATTTTGCATGAGTGAACTTAAATTATATACTTATGAATGGTGAAAATCTTCATTTTTGTGTGGAACAAAAATTTTACTCCAAGAGGGCTCAAAGTCTGTTGACCCTATTATGGAGGAATGAAAAAAATTGTTTTTCTCTCACTTCAAATGTTATAATCTTCAATCCACACGGTCAAATGGGCTGAATTTTTTTTTCCACACTTGTTTACTACACTTTTGCCCGTCCAGTTGAAACTCAAAAACAAAAAAGGTTTTAATTTTGGATTTTGGACAATGCATCAAAAATTGTCCATTTCAGACATTTTCCCTCTTCCCTCCTCAACACCCTCCATCCTTTCAGGGGTCTTTTGGCCTCCCTGATGTTATAATGACAAAAGCATGAAAAACATGGAAGTCGTAATGTAATGCTGCACACATTGGGAGCCACAATATGCTTGTCCACAGAGTTGGATTGATTGTTTGTTCTCTCTTTGTTTTGTGCTAACGCACCATCACTTTTTAAAGAAAATAAAATGCTTTGTCCACTAGCTGTAGAATAGCACTTCCAAACATGGTTTTTGACATGATAATTTAATAAAGGACAGAATCACACTTCCAAAGCTCACAATAACCTCCATTGAAATTCAATAGAATATTATTTATTATATATACATATATATATATACATACATATATATATACATACACACATATATACATATACATACATATATATACACATATATACATACATATATACATATACATACACATACACATACACATACACATACACATACACATACACATACACATACACATATATATACATATACATACAAATATACATATATATATATATATATATATATATATATATATATATATATATATATATATATATATATATATATATATATATATATATACATACACATACACATACATACATGCATGCTGTTTATTAAGCATATATATATTTGATTGCTAAAGAATCTTAACTCTAGCTCCTTCTCCCCATAAATTGATGCTGATTTTTTATAAGATAGTCTCCCTAACTATAACCCATATGTCCCTTTCTTCAATGTCTTTTGGGGGTCATGTAGGAGGAGTCAACAAGCCACATGATTATGCTTGATAGTTTGAGTTTAGATTCCCAAAGCCTCGTCCCGCACTATTAGTATGCGGTTTGTCACCTCTACCCACATCTTTGGATGGATCACATGCCTCTTCTTTTGGGGATCTTGTTGCGGCCCACCTCACTCGGATAGCAAGGTTACAAGAGGGTGCATGATTGTTCAAGTCGACTTTTCATGAATCAAGGCATAAGCTTTCAATTTGTGGAGCCTAGAACTATGACTTCTTCAAATGCCATGTCCTATACTACTAAGAAATGTGGATGCAAAATATTCCAGCTATGTCAATCATTGTCCCATATTGGTTAGGATTGGGAGGGAAAGAAGCTTGTCTTGTTCCTCCCATTGTATCACCACAATTTTCCAATGTGTATGTGCATCATTTTGACCCCTACTGGTTTGTACTCATGTCAAGTTTGGAGGAAATCTTAAAGTAGATGTGTACTAGGAAGAGTATGGGCACTCGGACCCATAGAAAGAGCCCTCGCAATGGCGCACCGACGCAAAACAATTCAGAATGAGATTAGAATATGGCCCTCGTGGTCCACATTCATTTGGCACCAAGCTCATGCCAACGTGGACCTTGGGCATCACGCTCAAATAGCATTGATTCCTTAGTAGTTGATCCCTAAAATCACTCTTTTCTACTAATAGGATAAGTAGCATTCTAATTACAAAAAGTATCATTGATTTTTTTGATAGTGATTAACATTGTCAATTTGTTCAAATAAGAAACTCGTACACTATTTTTTAGATACTTGTTTCTTTAAAATGAGCTCATATTTAGATTTTAAAGTTACGATGGTCTGAATACATGGAAAAAATGCTTAATAAATAAGTGATTTTGCTTGGAATCCTTTTATTTTATCAATATGTACATTTTTGTGACGGTGTAGCATGTACTAATTGTTTTGCATTTGAATTAGGAAGTACTCAATGAATGTTGCACAAACAATAATATTATCAAGTTAAGTGCCATTTTATGAACTCAAGTAATGATAATGTTATAGTACTCAAATCTTTAATTTATGTTTAAGCCAAAATTTGAGGATGAGAAGATCAATAGTTTCTTGAGTTTTTTTAAAAGTGAGTACAATTAGCAGTTTATAATAGACATTCAAACATTGCATAGTAAATAAATTTGTAGTTAGTGAAAGACAATTAATCATTTATTTACAAATCTAGAATTCTTTAATTGAACATAGTTTTCTGGGGGGAGACATGCGGGTGAAAGCATGCTACGGCCTACCCTCGGGCCTACCACTTTTGATGTCACGGTGTCACATTTGAAGAACTAATTTAGTTTAAGTGTACATAAATGAGGAAAATTACATGCATAAATTTGGTGTGATGATTGACATTATGAATGTATTCTAGGGTCCAAGCACATTTTTCAATTTGTATTCAATATCTAGTTTTATTCACTAATATACATATTTTAGTTTTTTTAGTTCTTTTTACTTTCAATATAAATTTTAATATTTGAATTGGTTGGAGAATGAAACTAGCAAGATTTTACAAGTGGGCCTAATTTTTTTATTATTTAATTTCTTCTATAAGATATATTATGGAATTAAACAATAAAATGAGTTAAGCAATATAATAAATAAAAACATTACAAAAAATATGAGGCCTCAACAAGGCCGTGAGTGCTGATTTTCGGGACCCGCGGGTGATATTACGGAAAAAAAAAAAAAAAAAAAAAAAAAAAACTTTTTTTTTTTTTTTTTTCCCGAAAAAAAAAATTGAAAAGTGACGTCACGCTGATGTGGCGCTGACGTCAGCGCTGGCGTGGAACTTCGACCACGTCAGAATTTCAGTTTCTGAATTTTTTTTTTTGAAAAAAAACTCCGTAGTATCACTACGGGGTCCAGGCTTAACGGCCTTCCGGAGGCCTCATATTTTTTGTAATGCAAACAAAATCCTTAAAAAATTAACTTCAATGTAATAGTTCTTAGACCTATAGAATCTTGTTAGCTTTCTTCATCAAAAATCCAAAGTGTTAAAAACTTCATTTACATTTTTTATTGAATGTGCCAAAACAAGTAGGCCGTAGCATGCTTTCCCCTATGCATGCTAAATTGAAGTCAATTACAATGCTACCAACTCCAATTCTACCTTTTTTAAAATATTTATAATGTATATCATGCAAATAGTAAATTTTAGAATATAACATACATCACATAAGTTTTTGGAACACCTTTACTTTTTTAGGTCAATTAACCAAAACATTGATACTTTTTTTTATAGTTACAAACTTTGCATACTCTATATGCTTGATATAATGACAAATTTTTAATTAAAATCTTAGTAGCTAGTTTCAACTCCATTTATTCTTATTTACACTAATAATGTACTTAATTGAATCATCCCTTCTTGAAAAGAAAATTCACCAAGCATCCAATTTGATTCTTTAACCTTCTTTTTGACATGTGATTTTAAGAAAAACACCAAATAATTTTGAAGCATACTAGTTGAAATAGCTATGCCTTCAATGAACTCCAAATCCAAATTGCTTAATAATGTATTTAAAAATTATTTTATAAGATAACTAGGAGGGAAACAATATATCTTGATGGTGTATTTTCTAACAAGCTTGGAGCTTTTAAACCTTTCAAATAAGATCAAATAAGGCTAGTGATACAAAATTATCATCCTTCAAAGTATGATAAAGTATCAAATCAAAATGTCAAGATTATCAATGGTTTGATAGTCCAAACTTATCATGTTCACAATCAAGTTGCAATCTCAACAAAGTGAAGTTGGTAATTGGGTAGACATCATGAGGCATCTTTGCTAATTTGTCCCCATTTCAATTATACTTCTCATAAGCCTCTCAAAAATGAAGTATAGGAAGATATAATCTTCTTAAAAATTAGGTAGGTAGACTCCAAATTGACCCCAAACCAATTGCACCCCCTAGTTTTAGATCCAATTGTGCCATGATGCATCCTAATCTAGTGAAATTTATACAAGGGTTTGCATTCAAATAACTCAATGTACAATTGGGATGAAAAGTTTGGAATTGGATTCAAAAGTTACAATTTCATGACCTCGATGAATACCACCTCGGTTTCTAGAGTTGTCAAGATGTTTGTTGTTTATTCTACAAATCTTTATGAAAGATTTTGGATGACCATTGCAATGTGTAGGAAATTAAAAGCGTGGCAATAGAATCCAAATGGATGAGTAAAAATAGTCTATATCTAAAAATGACAATTGGATCTTTGTATGATTTTACTTTGACCACCTATTACATATCTTTTTTCTTCTCAAAAAATGTGTTGACCGATATACATGTTAAAATTAATTTGCCATTCTATTACCCCAAAATATTTGTGATTTTGATCAATATAAATATGAGCAATGATGAAAGGGACAAAAATGGGTCCAACCTTAATTCCTTAAAGACCAAGGAATAGTCTAAATTTTCAAAATTGTGAAGATGTATCATAAAATGCAATTTTGAAGAATAATTTATGGAGACATTCAACAAGAAATGTAAAACATAATCCATAAATCATATCTCAAAGCAATGCATTAGTTACTAACCAAATTTTCAAAGAAATTCTGAAATTTTTGCTTTAGTGCAAGTAGGTAAGGGCTAATTGGTTGGAGCAAATACTTGGTAGGCTTAGTCAGGTGGAAATCCTATTTTTCTAGCATACTACCATTAATTCCAATGCTTTGTAAGTAATATTTCATTGCTCCAATACTTGTGAAAATTGGTAAGCACGTTTTCAACTAGTCATTATTACATTTGGTTAAAAAAAAATTTTGTTTGCAAATGTTTTGAGATATTGTCCTCCTAAACCCATTATGCCTGAGAAAAACAATCATATTTTTTCAAAAACTGAACTTTGATTGCAAATATCTCAAAATCCTTACAATCAGATTCTTTGAAAATTGGAGGATTTAGTAATTTGATAGTAATGAATGAGATCCTATAGTCAAATCTTTAAAAATAACTCTAAAAAACATTTTTTTGTTGATATTTTGGAACAACAATTTAGAAGTGATTATCAAAAGGAAGTCTAGACCCTTTGAATATGTGGAGTTTAAACATTTTATATTTTACATTCAAAACACCCTTGCTAATGAACTTTAAGTCAAATGCCACTATCAAGCGAAATTTATCCTTTTATATAATTGACATATTAAATTTTGACATTTTTTACTTGTAAGAGAATATATTTTCTATTGATGTTGAGTTTTCTCTAGAATTTTTGATGGGATTAAGATTAGATACACATGAAATTTCAATGTAAAATATAAAAATAAAATTACATCAATTAAAATATATATTAGAATAATTTTAGATCTTTAACAAAATTGAAAGTTAGAACAAAAAATATATTTTTAAATCTATTTTGAAGAATATTTTGGATTTCAAATAGGATAAAGTTGTAGATTTTGAGTTTTTGATTCCATATGTATGGTTAGATTCACCAATATTATCACCAATATTTTTTGATAAATTTGAAATGTGGTTTTCTTTATATGATGATTTTTTGAAATTTTTGTGTTTGTTAAATCTATGACCTTATTTTTGCGAATCTAATTTTGAACTAGTCAATCTCGTATTGACATACTTCCACATTTGTAATTTTAGAAAAATATGTACTCCAGTAACACCAAATCCAACCACTAGATAGGACAACAACTTCATAAAATATCTCCACAAATTAAGATGACTTTCATCCAAGCAATAATGAGAATGAAACTTGAATTTCAATCTATTAATTGTCCAAAAATTAGATGTCAGAGCGCTTTAGGGTTAAATATACAAAATATTGTGTAATTTTGATTCAACACATAGAGATTGTAATTGCAATAATTCTTTCAATTTTTCAATTTTTTCAAAATTTCAAAATGGAATATAAAAAAAGCTCTTGAAGCTTTATTTTCTTTGTTTAAATCAAATACCAAAAGTAAATATTTTGAAAGTTATAATCAAGTTTGATCAAGGTACATCCACTTTTGAGAGGTGTGGACCTTGAGGACTTAAAATCATAAATTTCTACGCATAATTTCTTCTTCCGAAAAGATGGTCATCCACCTACTTCAAGAATGAGAGAACTCTATCATGGGGTGGATACAAGTTACCTTCCCTAGACGTCCAAAGTCTTATCCAGAATCGATGACTTGGAAAAAATCATTATAAAATACTATTTGGAAGAATAATTTGGAATTGATATGCAAATGAAAGTTGTAGGTTTTGAATTTTAGATTCCATATGTATAGTTAGATTCACCAATGCTATCATCAATATTTGTTTTTATGAATTTTGAAAGGAAAATTTCAAAATTCCTTCAAAATTTGATTACAAGTAGAATATTATAATTTTCAAGTGAAACTTGTTGGAATGGATTTGAAAGGAGTTTCTCTTGGCATGGTGATTTTTTGAAATTTTGTGGTCTTTACATCTATGATCTCATTTTTGCAAATCTAGTTTTGAATCTAGAGTCAATGCAATTTTGGCTTGGTCAACCACTTGACATACTTCCACATATGTAATTTTAGAAAAATATGTGCTCTAATAACACCAAATGCAACCAATAAATAGGACAAAGAACTTGATAAAGTATCTCCACAAATTAGGATGACTTTCATCCAAGCAGCAACGAGCAAGAAACAAGAATATGAATCTGTTCATCGTCCAGAAATTGGACGTCGGAGCGCTCAGGGTTAAAGCGTTTCCCTGGGAATGCTCGTTTTTTCCCGGGTGTGGCACGCTACAGCCTTTCAACAAAGAGTGCCCAGCACCGGATGAGGGTTTAGGGTTTAAGGATTTTGCACAGAGGAGCGCGGTTATGGTGGACGGAGGACTCTGGTTTCTGTTTCCTCGTGCTAATTTCGCCCGCCCTTTCTGTGCGCAGTGTGATCCGCATTCGGACAGTGCGAGAGATGGAGAATTGTAGTAGAATGAACTGGAGAATCTAGCTGGTATGTCCGCTATGGAGATTGCCGCAGGGAGGAGTGTAGTGTGCGGTTTCTCATGGCAGGTTTCCCATGGAAGAAGAGTGGATCAACGTCTCGTCCAGGCAGCTTGTTCTGTGACTTTCAGAACCCGTGGAGTGCAGATTTTGCCATACGATTTGAAATTTGGAGGGTTCAAATTACGAGACTTTTGGAGTTCGAGGTGTCTGTTCTTGCATTGTATTTGCATCTCTCTCTAAGCATATTCGTAGTTTTTTCTTTAGGAATGGGCGCTTTGTTGTGGAAGCGGTTTTGAGTAGAGTGTCGTGCAAATTGGCAGATGCTTGCGGGGGCCGTTGCCATTGAGCGTCGCCAGTGTTCAGGTGGAGCCATCGAGAGAGCTCGGGCCTTCTCCTTCAGCTCAAGGTAACGGGGGTTTCCACACTGCGAATTTCGAACATCTTGGTTTGGGAATTGTTAGAATCGATATTATGAATTGAACGGTGGTTAATCAATGCCAGGGTTTTTTCTTCAATTTTGAGTACCATTTTCAACTCCTTGTTTTGATGTATTGATTTGGATAGACTTGTACGGAATAGGAAGCAGTAGAATGTACTTAAAATTGTAACATATTTCTGCATTGAACAAAACATCAATTCTTCCAATGTAGGTTATTAAATACTGCTTCCTCATCCAGTTTTTGGGTTTAACTGAATTTCAGTGACATGACCAAATCTAAAATTACTTTACAAATATGGTAATATGCGTTTGACGCGCTTTACACTTTGAAGATTGGGCGAATCCTCATGCACTTAAGGTGGATGAATAGGAGCTTTCTGATAGGAGTCTCAGTTGGCTAGAATTGTTAATTGAATTCTACGAATTTCAAAGTTTACGAGTTAGAAATTCCAGAATGGGCTTATCGAGATTAAAGGTTAAGTTTTGGATCGACAATGATATTGTGGAGGTGTTGTGATGCGAGATTATAGACATCCTTGACTGGAATTTGGACGGATGGAAGGTGGTGCTGGCCGAGACGGGGGAAGCGGTGGGCTATGTGGAAGAGGTGATGAGCCTTGCCTCATATTTTGATCCCTCGGTTGTGGAGTACTGCTTGCTTAGAGTATTCGACAGCAATTCTCCGGGCATCGAGTATCTCATCCCATGGGTGGAGGATGTCGTGAAGGAAGTGGATGTCAAAGCCCAGTGTATCCTCATCACGGTAATTAAGAATTCCTTCCTTCCCCACTCACTTTGATGTCGAGCAGGTTTGCAGTGTAACTGAGATTCCTCGTTATGTTTGTAGCCACCGGAGGGCCTTATGGATTTGGCAAAGCGACCCGAACTCCTGCGGAAGATTCGAATAGCTCTGGAGACGTTCGGTCTTCATACTGAAGGTATGTGCAGCTATTTAGAGCCCGGAATGCGTTGGCTAACTTTATTAGTTAGAGGATGCACTCTTTAAGCATTTTAACCTTTGTGGAGGAGTGTGATTTCGTTGGGAAATTTTTATCACTTCGAATGCATATCGTATACAATCATTCAATGTGGGAGGTTCTAGGACACCATTTCCCTTCAGTTACCATAGACACTTAGTCAAGTCATGCTTACACCTAACTTACTAATTGAAGGGCAACCAAAGTGTATTGGAAGAGACGAGGTGGTGTTGGTAACTGGAGTAGGTATAGGAGACGGGATTAGGTCTAACGGTTATAGTATCTTCTACCTTATGTACATGCAGAATATGATCTTGCTGAAAGATCGAGGATTGAAATTCTCTGAATGACTGGATTTGCAACAGCCAGCTTACTGACTTGGTTTCATGAGCAGGCCAGAGAGAACCGCATATGCCAACACGACGTCAATTGCTGGCAGCCGGAGAACAGAAGTTGGTCGAGATGATAGTGGTATTTCTCGATAACTCGCTTGCTTCAAACAACTTCACACTTTGTGGTTGCTTTTCTGTCACTTCTAGTGTATTAATCAGAGTAATGCATGAGCTTCTACGGAGAATGGAAGGTCCAAATTGTGGCAACGTGTTGACTTCTGGACTTCTGGAATTTTGTTGTTGTCTAGGCTGCTGGAGGCTTTTCATCAGTTGCTCAGGATCTAAGATTTCGCACGAAGCGTCGACCAGTGGGGTTTTGGTAATTATGATTTCTTTGTCGGTCTTGTCTTCGTTGTTGGAAAATGGACAGAAGCCGGAACTCGTAGTTGAGCTAGGTGGTCATCGATTGTAACCTTTAGAGGAGGGAAGACCAATTGCTTATACCAGTCTATTCTTGTGGCTCTAGCAATGCTTATTTATGTGTCTAAGAATATATGTGAATATCATGGTCCACTTTATGTGCTTTTCCCCTCACCGACTTTCATGTCTCGTAGGGAAGATCTGCAAAATCTTGATTCAGAAATTGAATTATTTTTGGGGGAGTGCTGGAGAGAAGAGACTAATTCCAACACAGGTATGTCTTTTTCAATTGCTTTTAAGACTGGAACATGAACATTGAACGGAATTTCTGCTTGAAAGACTAATATTTTGATCGTTTGAAGATGATGGGATATCTGCAGTATTTAAAAGTACTAGGCCCCTTTATTAGCATTGACATCTGCTAACTCTAGATCGACAGGATTAGTGTAATTTTAATTGAGAGGCTTTGTGTGTGAAACGAGCAGGGAAGACGCACTACGTTAATCTCATAACTAGTGAGGTTAGTGAGAAGCTTCCTTCTGCAAGTATTATGGATCCCACGCCTGTGAGTCAAGATTGGAATGACTATGGAACGGCTGTGATGCCTCGCGCCGTTACTTTGAGGAAAATGGCTCGATTCGACCTTCATAATGCGGTATGCGTTTTGCATGCCTCAATATTTGTGTCTGTTGCTTATGCAATGGAGTACTGATGTGATGACAAAAGCCTTCCAGATTGGGAATTTTGTTATTGTGTTTCCCTATAGCAGATCATTTGGAATTGAAAGCTCTTGGGTGTATGAACTTGACACAATTGGGCTTGTTATATGTGGCAGATCATGATGCATGGAGGTTACAAGGAGGTTGCTCAGCAACTAGGTCGCATGATTGCTGGACGGCGTGAAGTGAAGGACCTCGAATCAGAGATCCGAGAATTTATGCGGGATCATAGCTTGTAAGATGACTTGTTTTTCTTAATGGGTGCTTGGTGAGATACATTGGATTCAATTCTGCACTTTGTAGTCTAAAACTAAATTACCAACAGATGTATCTGAAGTTGTCAGATTGTCAGCTGAAACAGATTCTCTAGTCTTTCCCTGTCTTGATGCCGTCATGTGACGTATGAGTTGCACTCTCAGGTCATTGTTTCCAAAACCAGCCCAGTTGATTGCCCAAAATCGGGATGATCTACTTGTAGCGGTACGGAAACAGGGTGGGGTTGTTGCAGTAGCCAAGAAGATGGGACTTCGAGCACAGAGAAATGGAGTAAGCATCAATTCAGATATATTTCTTTTGTCCAGTCGCTTGTGAATTTTTGAACGTTCGTCATGTCCTTTCATGTCAAGTGCAGTGACTTTTTTGGTCATGGTAATTGAGGCTCTTCATTAACTTGCAAGTTTCTTCACTACTTCGAAGTTCTCGCAATGTATCTCGAGTGGGTTGTCACTGTAGACTAGAGTTATCAGTAAGTCTACTGTTTCAAGAACTTCTAGGCAGCATCGTAAAGAGAATTTTCCCCATAATTCAATGGGAGGTCTCTCAATGGTCATCGTGATTATATGGAGGCCTTTGTATGATCATTGTGATCATAGGGAGACCTCCCCGTGAATCATGAAGTAGATTCTCTTTCTGATGCTATCCAAATGTTCCTTTTATAATATAATTTTTATGAAAACGCAGCTGCAGTAATAATGCTGCAAATTAGAAGATAGTGTTCATCCTTGTATTTGCTGTATAGCTTATTTTAAGGCCACTCGATTCGATGAAAAACTGCTGTATTTATCAGTGGAGCACTGTTTAATTCTTTTGTGTGCATTATCAGGGGAGGATGAAGAGATATTAGCCAAAAGAATTTTATGGTTTGTTGCTTGATGTGCAGAAAGGACGGTGGAAAAATGTGGAAGAAGCCGCAGAAGCAATGAAAGATTACTTGTTTGAGAATCTGCTGGATACTTATCCAGATATCTATAAAATCGAGAAACCAAAAGATCACAGGGAGGCCATCTGGAAAGAGGCCCTTGAAAAGGGTTTTCTGCGAATGCCAAAACAGGCAGATGTAGTAACAGATGGTCGCAGAGACTTGAGATACGCCCTTCAGGTAAACTTTTTCAGACTTCAGATATCCCCTTCATGGCTTTTGCAGGGTTTTCGTCCGCCGCCTTTGAAATCAATGCATTAAACTCTAAATTCTAAGCCCTAATCGCCATTTAAGGTAGTTTCTAACTCAAAACTCCGTCATTGTAACGCGGTTAGGTTTTCTAAAACTGATGGCGTGTGTGGCGTGTTCTACTAATTTGATTGAGTACCTAATGATGCTAGATTGGGGGAATTGCAGAAGTACGGGCAGGAAGATATTGCGGACCGTCTAGGTATCAAAACCCTGACCCTGAGGAGGCCACGAATTCATCGCCCAAGCTCATGACAAGTATTATTTGCACCAACCTCCCGTTGTGGCATGTTCAGACAGGAACATAGTTCCTTTTTTCAAATTGAAATGCTGCGACTAAGGGGACAAATTTCGCGCAATCCTGGGATTCATTAGCAAGAACAGCTTGATGGCATTGAGGTAATCCTTGCGATGGTTCACGTGCTGTTGTGATTTGGAGGATGAAGAGAGGAGTTTATTCACTTACTCAACTCTCTTTTGTACTAGCTCAGCCTCTCTGCCAACATGTACACTGAAAGCATTGTCTTGCGAAAAGGATTATTTCCCATATATTGCTGTGACGACGAGAACCACCTCCTGTCGAACTTCAAGATTGTGCAAATTGTTCATAAAGGAGGGTTTCAAATCTGAATCGAGGAGAAATTACTATTACAGAACACCCCAGGGAGCAAGTTGTCACCCTGAACTGGACCCTTCAACAAAAAGCGTAGAATGCTATTGTAGGATCCGGGACGATTATTGTTTATCACAACAACAAAGCTCTGTTGTGTGGTGACTAGTTAAGTCTACACCTGTTTGGATGTGTTGCCTACTTTTGTGTGGGATCTCTTGTCTTCTGTAGCTTCAAGTGATTTTGATTTCATTGTGACATCATGTAATATGGACATCTTTTTATAGTGAAGGTCCATCAGACCTGCGTTGTCTTTACATGGTTATTCTTGGAAGGACGCAATGGCAGTAAGTGTTTTAAGTGTTTGATGAATGACCACTTGAGACAAAACTTTTTTTCACCAAACGTTCCGCCTCAATGTTTAAGGATTAAGCATCTTATCCTTCAGAAAAGTCAATAATACCATAATGAGGGAATTTGCAATATTTTTCACTGAAAATCATGTTTTTTTAATTTGAGTCCATCTAATGAAATGAAGCTTATCAAATGCAATTTCTACTCAAATTGGAAATTTGGAAAAATTTGGAAATTTCAGTATTTTATAGCAATATGAACTTGGGGTCTATAAAACTAAGGTTTGTTGATTTTCTAACTTTAGATTGACATGGTAACTTTGATTATACCATGATGTTATACACTACAACATATATCTATCCATGATAAAAAATTTAGTTTTTTTAAACATATTTTTTCATTTAATATGAATTCTCTTCATTTTTTTCTTAACCCCCAAAAGACAAATGCCATTTTCTTTTTGCCAAAAAACACTCAAAACAACTATTTCTATAGCAAAGAGTAAAAGATTTTGAATTTTTTTTTCCCACATCTAACTATAGGATCTTACACCTAACTAGTATGAGAATGTGTGGAAAAAATTTCTGAAATTTTGACCACACAGATTGCAAGATATCTGCATTTAAAATAAAATATTTTTTCAAGAAGATGTTCTAATTTTTTGAAAAACTAGATTGTTCATAAATTTCTCATAACAAATCCAAATGGAATGAATAAAAGCTTTCCATGTAGACAAAAATATAATCTATGAAAAAATTATATTCAAAATTCAAAAATTCTAATTTTGAAATTTTTTTTGCTGCCCCTCTCCCTTGTTTTAAGCTTATTTGGGCATAACTTTTGTTCCCGATCACTAATTGAAAAATAATAATATTTGCATGAACCTAATTAGTTTTTCTATCTTCAAAAAAAGTTTAAAAAAAACATGACAAAAATTCAGCTCATAGGAACCTAGCCAAAATCCCATTTGTCCCCCAAAGGGACGATGGTCCTTCAAGGATTAAGAAATCTACAGGAATTTCAAATTTTTCCCAGAAAATTTGAAAATTTTATAACATATAGTGGAAATATGATTTTGTTCCTAAAAAATAAATGTGATTTTATTCATTCATATCATATCTAGCTACAAAATGATAGCAACCAAAGTGATAGAAAGGGAAGCTTAAAATCAATGGTCATAGGCTTGTCTTTCTAGTATTAACCCCTTAACGCCTCAATCCTTTTTTGAAATTTTTCACATTTTTGCTTATATCTTTGTTCAAAAATAACATTTACCAAAATTTCATGAAATTGGTCATTAAGGAAGGTTGCCTTTTCAAGATTCAAGTGTTACATTGGATGAATGAGAAGTTGGTTGGACGAAATAGCGCCTGCAAGCCCTCTGTAGATTGTCTAGAAAATGGAAGTCGGAGCACTTAAGGGTTAATTGTTGAGTTTCATTGATAGAAGAAAATCTGAATGCAATTTAATTCTAGACCATTCACTAGCCGATTGGTCTAGCAATGGCCATTTAGAAGAGGGATACACAATAAGAATCTATAAAGTACTGAGAGTTCTCAAGGTGTTCAGGTAGAACCTCTCTTAGTGCATGCTGTTGGGACTATGCACTAAGAGACTATGCATTTAGAGAGGTGTAATACTGGACACTTAAACAGATGTTGGCTCTAACTAAACTACTTTTGAAAAGAAATGCTTGAAATTGGACCCACCTACCATTGCATAAATGACAATTGGACAATCCATGTGACATCCAAAATACTCTTGGCATCTACCCAAATCTTATAGAAGCTGACATACAAGTGTGATCATAAGAAATGCATGTCTAAAAAATTAGATATTTTAAAAACAAAGAGACAAGCGAATCCAAATCCAACTATTTTTCTAAATTTCAAATATTCAACAGCGATTGATAGCACTTACAGTTGACAGCATTGACTGTGACATACATTCTTGTTCTAAATACAGTGATTATAGATGTAGTTGAAGTCTCATATATGCGTGTTGTACACAAACCTTGGAGGCACTTGTAGATCCGGGAGTCAAGCAAAACTTCATAATTCTAGCTTTTAGCTTATAAACGATGCAGAGGACTTTTTTCGGTTGATAAATGACAAAGAATCTCTCTATGCAACTTGACTTCCAATGAGTGTTTTTGCATTTTTTAAGCTAACAATTCATATGGTAGCAAAACATATGATTTTCATGGTCATCGGCTCGTCATTTAAGGATTAAAGAGCCCTTGTTGCTTAACACCAATGACCATGTTTTGTTGTTTTCTTTTGCGTGTCCCCCTTCTATACTAGGCATTAGTAAAACCTACAATTTCAACTCAAATCTTGTTGGAATCCACTCTCCATTGTCATTTACAATTAATGTTGTAGAGCATGACAACCTCTACTCTAAGGTAGGAGGTTCAAAAAGCACACAAGTCCTAAAATTGATCATTTCCTCAAATGTACTCTATGTGTACATGTTGCTTTTTCATAGCCTTCAAAAATGTACAAATAGTGTACATTTTAGGAGGTGTGTAGCTTTAAAGCCCTATGCCAATTCAACTTCAAAATTTCATAACTAATTCTACAAAGCTCCAAAAAATATGGAACAACTTGGGTTAGGTGTCAATTCCTCTTTTCTTTCAACAAATATTTACTTGAAAAAATATTTCAAGAAGCTTCATCTCCCCGAAATTCAGTTCCAGCTCTTAAGTGTGCGACTTATGGACCTACTACCTTACTTCATGGCCTCATAACTTGGTCCTTGACAAAGAAATAGTCACTTGAGTGTGATGGATGTGTCTTTTGAGCGCATAGTGAGGGAGAGGTGATTTTTGAATAATTAAACAAGAATAAACAAATATGGATACACGTGTCATCTTTCCATTTGTTGTCAAGATTTTACAAATGTCATTTTACTATTATTGAGACAAATACTATTTGTTTTGCTTGGTAAATCAAAGGGAATGCATTGAAAGTGGGCATTTACAAAAGAGATGGCATTTAACCAAAACAAGCCAATGTGTTTATGTGTTCATGATGTGCTTCAATTCAGTGTGAGTTCAAAACTGATACAAAGTATTACCACCATCAAAATTTGTGTTCACTTACTTGTAATTGTGCATTCAAAAGCAAAAAGCTGAAAACTAAAGCTGAAAACTATTAAGATTGTCACGGTCGGCAAATACAACGGGAATGAACATCGTGGCTTCCGCAGTGTCAACTGCAACTTGAGAATTGTTGTTAGCCATAGGAGCTAGACATACTGCTTCCTTTTAAGTGTCATCAAGCACGACAACATTGTCATCATGCTCTACCGCATCACCAAGAACAAAACCTGTCAAGAATGGAACATGTGAATTACAGAACGTATGAGAACATTCATTTCTGATTTTAAAACAAAAAAGTGTAAGAAAACGAGAAAACAATACCTGGAACTATGTAATCAGAGTGTGCCCCTTCACGAGCCTCATCTAATGCCAACGCTAGTCTTTGATGCCCCAAGTCTGCAAGGCGTGATCCGGGATTCGTGTGCTCAAAGAAAATTTGAGTCACGTCATCCATGTTCACAGTGTCAGGTTGCATCATACATTTCCACAATGCCGAGGCTCGAGTATACTCCATGCTTCCTTGGCGAACAGGTAGAACCCACGAAGCCAAAGGGATATACTGACCAGACTGTAGCATGGGCAAGATAGTACCAGGAAGTGTACTTCCCAGGGTTTTTTTTAATTTGTATCTACAAAAAGTGGCGTCCCTCTCGATGAGATTCTTGTGGGTCAGTATGACTCGGTTCTTGGCAAATGGAGTTCCGTGTTTCACATACTCCTCAATGCCTTCTTCGATCTCCTCAGGGGTCACATTCCAATGGACGGACTCGAAGTGATCTTCGCCGCGATCTTTGATGCAGTACCCCAACATGCCAGTGAAAGTGTACAACCCGGTATTGCGTAACGTTTTAGTAAGAATGTGGTGTCCCACTGGAGCCACATTAGGCTTGTCCCATCCAAGAATTTTTTTGATCCGTTTGCTAACCACAGCAGTTGAAGCTGCCATGATTTGGCACACCATCTGTAAATGGAGTCTTGAAAGAGGCTCCACCTCTTTCAATGGAGCATAGTCCACTAACGCATTCAGTTTCGAGGAACTGTTCCATTTTCTTTAAACATTTGAGGTCAATGTTTGTGTTTCCCACATAAATGGTGACACTCAACTCGAGTTGTTTGGGCGGTACCGGAGTTTTTTGTGAACGTCTTTTGCTAGCAGCTGGTGCTTCCATTGCCAACAAAGCCCCACTACGGGCAGCAGCTTTAAGTGATTGAGACATGGGCGGTCCCATGTCTGAAAAGGCACACACAAGATGAAAGAAAATAATCAATTAACAAAATACATTCTGAGCATTACACATATGAAGGAGGATTGAATACAAAAAGAAACCCTAATTTGGTTTCTTGTAGTGCAAAGGCACCCTCACAATACACTAAAGCACCCTACCTAAAGCTTAAAGCTATCTCTAAAGACCTTGAGCTCTGTTGATCACGTGAATGGCTGCACCTATGAGCACCTGCACAGCACAACAATATGGAAATGAAGACATTGTGTCTAAAAATAAAATTGAAGAGAGCCTTACCTTCTAGCAAGACGCGCTACACACCACCTCGCACTTCAAAGCACAATGCAGTGGAGCGGCGCCAAACAAAAACAGAAACCAGAGCAAAAGCGAAATCAGAAACTTGAAACCAAAACTGAAACCCTACTATCTAAATGAAATTGAAACCCTACCAGTTCATAAGCTCCTCTTGGGCAGCCAAAGCATCAAAAAATGCCAAAAAAACAAATCAAAAATGCCCAAAAGACAAGGCAACGGAGCACTTCCACAACTGAAAACCTCATGAACTTCTCTCTAAATGAAATTGAAACCAAAGCAAAGCACTAGAGCATACTTGCAAACCTGTGTATCGATGCACGGCGCTGCAGCTCTCTCCTCCGACACCACTCCTCCAAAATCAGGCGCTCCACTTCTAGAGCGCGCTTTTGAAACTGAAATCCTCACGCGCCTCTGCAAATAAAACCCTCACGCGCTTGTGAAACAAAAATTTTCACTGAAACCCTCGCGAACTCGGGCCTCTCTTCCTCAATGCAACTGACTACAACAGAAATGTTTGCTAAGTTACCTGTGGTTGGTTGTGTTGAAACTGAAACCCTTGCGCGGAGCTCGTGGCGGAGCGAAAACACTCTGAAACTCCCTCCCTGACGCAAGTGAACAGTTGAGATCTCAGTCGCCAAAGATCGGACGGCTTGGGATTTTTCTGAAATCAACGGCACACGCAGGGGTTATGTTTAATTTCTGAATACCAGATCAACGGCTCAAGATTTTCCCTTCAGTTTCTCGGGGAGGGGGGGGGGGGAATTGCACGCATCCTGTAAACACCATAGATAGTCACTTGCTAAGCTCCAATAATTTTACTTTCTCATTCAACTACAAGAATTCAATAAACTTTAGACCAAAATTTAGAAAAGAAGAAGAAATCCAAACGGAATGCCAGAGAGAAGAACTAAAGGAGCAGAGGAGGAACTAAAGATTTCCAGTCCTAGAGAAAGCATGCTACGGCCTACCTACTTTGGCATATTAAAAAAAAAATATAAATAAAGTTTTTAACACTTTGGATTCTTGGTGAAGAAAGCTAACAAGATTCTACAAGTGGACCAAGTTTTTATATTGTTTAGTTTGTCTTGAAGTTATTTTCTTAAAAGTTTTGTTTGTTTTTATTTATTGTATTATATTATTTAACTCATTTTATTGTTTAATTCCACAATATATCTTGTAGAAGGAATTAAATAATAAGAAAATTAGGCCCACTTGTAAAATCTTGCTAGTTTTTTCCTCCAACCAATTCAAATATTAAAATTTATATTTAAAGTAAAAAACTAAAACTAAAACCAAAACATGTATATTAGTGAATAAAACTAGATATTGAGTACAAATTGAAAAATGCATTTGGACCCTAGAATACATTTGTATTGTCAATTATCACACCAAATTTATGCATGTAATTCTCCTCATTTATGTACACTTAAAATAAATTAGTTCCTCAAATGTGACACCGTGACATCAAAAGTGGTAGGCCATAGCATGCTTTCACCTAGGAAATGCAATTAAGTTCACAAAGTCGTTGAAGGAGTAACGTTGGGAGGTTAACCCCTAAAGGACCAAACACAGTTTTTTGACAACATAGCGTTTTGGGGCAGCTCACCACAAATGGAATTTTTATTTTTTTTCTTTGAAATTTTCACACAAGATGTGCCAGAGGAGTATCTTTAGGGCCCAACAATTTTCATAACTATTGACCACATGGTTAAAAAGTTATGGTATGATATGTAGTTTTCATTGTTCGGCGGGCAGCCTGGGCAGCAAAAAAAATTCTTTAAAAATCATTTTCTAGAGAAATAAAAATTTGAAATTGGTTCTCTAGATTTATGTGCACAAGGAAAGCTTTGAATCATTCCACTTGGATTTATGAGATGAAAGTTATGAGGAATTTTAGTTGCGGGTAGTTTGCGGGTAGTTATGGAATCTCTACTCTAAAATAAACTTTGAAGTCCTTTATTTAACTCAATTTTCAATATTTTTGGAAAAAAATATAAACACAAGGTGTGGATTGTTTATTACAACATTACGATTGTTTGGATTGGCATTTTTCAATTCCATAATTAAATCCTTAACAATTTAGTGTTTTGAATCATTTTCTACTTCTTTCTACTTACTATTTTTTTCCTATATGTTGTACATTTCCAAATGATCTGAAATTTTTCAAGCATGTATCTAACTTGCTTTGAAGAATGAATCCAAAGAGTTACCACCATTTTGGACATTTTTTCATACAAATGTGACCATGTGAAGTGCAGCTGCCCGGTTTTTTGCAGGGACAAAAAAAGGGTTTTTGTCACTTCAAATGCTAATATCTTGCAATCTACACGGTGGAAATTTCTGAAATTTTTTCCACATCTTCTCAAACTAGTTTACTACAAGATCCTATGGTGACATGTGTCCAAAAATGTTTTTTTTCCAAAATTTGGTACTTGTACTAGAAATGGCAGTTTGGGAGTGTTTTTTGTGAAAACATAGTCAAAAACCTTTAGGGGTTAATCTTTGAAGGGCCTCCATTTAGTATGTTATGAATTTGGTGGTATTTGATTAGAAAAAAATTGACCAAATACTTTTCAATACAAAGTAAATTAATGATCATGCTAGTACATAAATAACAATGTATCACAATTCATATATTAAACCACAATTGAAGAATTGTAAGGCTAAATACAGGTCATATAGAAAGATCCCAAGGGCCTTTCAATGGTTAATGATAAAAATGTACATTATGATGGCAGGAATACATACAAGTTGGTGCCATTGAAATATACAAGCTTTTATTGGTCCATTTGTATCAATGTTCAAAGAAAACAACGGGTCACTTCATTATTAGTTGGTGGTTTTGGAAAAAAAATGTTGCAATTTGAAAATATCAAAAAAGAATTGGAGGAAAAAGCCATAAATTTTTTATTTTGAGTAAAAAGTAGAGAAAAAAATATGGACTCGGTACTTGGAAGAACAGTTCAATATGGGAATTGGAAGGAAATAGTTGGTAAGCCTAAAAAATATTGTGATAGATCAACTGCCTAGCAACTTAAGCAATTTTTTGCTTATATTTAATAAAATATAATAAAATTTAGGCAATCCAAAAAAACCATATTAAAATCAAGTTTTTTTGAAATATAAGTAAAATAAGTTGGGCATTCACGAGGGCATTCATCCAAGCTGTTTTAAAAAAACTTGGATGGATGCTACTACTTTTATATAAGGACATAAGGTGTTCACATTTATATAAACCTTTGTCTTGACCTTTAATCTCTACCTTGTGTGTCAAGATTTTGTTAAGTACCAGGAGTTGTTGCATATGAGAGATGTATTTTGTTTGTGAGAAATTGTACTTTAGAACGGTTAAAATGGTGAGGCAAAAAACTTGCAATATATGTTTATAATTATTGACAAAGAAGAGGTGTAAGATTCTGTGGAGTGTGAATTTGCAACATTGGGCAAAAGATTTGTGTTGGAAAAGGCTATGAAGAAGGAGGTTATAAAATGTTTTGTTGGGAGACCTAAAAAGAAGCTAGAAGTGATTTTGCTAATACCAAAGGTTGAAAAGTTTGAAGGGTTAGCTCTAAACAAAGTCAAGGTTAGAAGCAAGTATACATACTAGTTGAATCCTAGCCTTCTCTTTGGAGTCCTATTCATGTTGCAATGAGAGTCCACAAGAACTATACCTCTAACTTGAACTATTTACAATGCAAGTATAAGCTACCAAAGTGAATTGATAGTGTTCATGATGATTTGACTAGAGACAATTTCTCCAATTGGTTCTCACCTCACTACAAGAGAAAGGGGTGTTTTCAGTATAGTCCTAGAGATAACATTTTAAGTAATGACCTTTTTAGAAGATTTTCAGTAAGAATTTACAAGATATTTGTGTCTTTCTAGTAAAATTTTACTAGAAAGACACAAATATCTTGTAAATTCTTACTGAAAATCTCCTAAAAAGGTCATTACTTAAAATGTTATCTCTAGGACTATACTTAAAACACCCCTTTCTCTTGTAGTGAAATGATCTTGGAGGACTTTGGAAGAAACCGGGATTAGCAAAGAACGGTTGATGTTTTGATTTCTTCATCTCTTCAGCTTGCCTACAACAAAAATCCGCTACATATAAGTTCAAAGCTATGCATGTAGCATTTTGAATTACTTGACAAAATTGAATGCTTCACTTACTTACTAAATTTGTACTTCTTCACAATTTTCCGGGGAACCACTTTTTCGTCATCCAAATCAACAACAGGAATACTTCGTGCTTGCTGTGGTGTTCCATCCAATGCCATCGTGCGAACAAGTGGAGCAAGCACGACGTTAAATATAGACGAGTCTTCTTCCAATGCGACAATATGGCGACCGGTAGCCCAACAAGCAAAGATACTGGAACTTGAAAATATAAATAAATGTAATTTAAATTTTGAGGTGAAACAAATTGACTACACAGATCACAAAGTGCGATGAGCCGATGACAAAAAATAGTGGGACAAACCTGTCGCTGTGGTGAAATCCATAACCACATCACCAAGCAAAGTAGTAGCCTCACTGAGCATCTGCATGAAAGGGCGGGCCTTCTCGCGCGGTCCTTGCCAAGGATTATTGACATTCATTGTAACATTGTCCTTGCCACAGAAGTTTTGAAGGATGTCATTTCGACCAACATTCACTCCAATTACTTCGTGAGCTGGAACTTCTTGAAAAGAAAATGTCGAAGAAGGTCAGCCAGATTTCACATAAAGAGAAACTGAAAATCGCATAGTCTGCACACTTCAATTTGTTAGGATAACTAACAAAATAAGAAATGAAATGGTCATGCAACTGAGAAAACTTAAAGACAATCTCTTACCGTAGATGAAGGATTCAATGGCGATGTCAGAGGCAACCTGTTCATGCCCCACCAATCCTTCTTTGATTGGAACCCATATTGTCCCATATAGCCAAGACTTTAGGTCGGATTTGATTTCTCGACAGAACGGGTACATGACAAGTAATCCACCACCAGCGTGTAGATAGGTCTCTGCAAAGTCAAAGATGGATTGTAACCAATCTACTAAATACTTATTCCAGTCAGGAATGGAAGTAGGTGGACTAGAAACTGTAGGAACTGACAATCCTTCTGGAACATCTACAATCATCAAGTCCACTACTTCATCTTTACTTAAAACACCCTTGAAATAACGATCCTTGTCGGATGAATGCTGTGTGCAAACACATATGTTAGAAGCTGCCAAGACAAATATGAATAATTGTATGCCATATGAATAAAACGTAGTCAAAGAATGAAAGTGAGACATACCATTTCTAAAAATTTCATGACCTTGTTGTATAAGATCCCCCATCAGCACCTAGTAAATCAGTCATAGACACGTTTAGGATGAGCTCATCAATGGCCAGTGTTAATGTGAAGTCCAAAATCTTGGCTGGCAAACCATGCAGCATTCGTTCTTGCGTCAGTGAAAAACAAGATGACGTATCTTTCATGCCTGCTTCACTTGTTGCTTGTTCGCCCATTGGTGCATCTGCCTTTCTCTTCTTACCCTTCGCTTTTTCGAGTGTCTCCTTCTCACGGTCATATTTCTTCTTCTCTTCATTTTCTTCGGCCTTCTTCTTTGCTATCTCTTGTTTCTCTACTTTCCTCTTATCTGATATCTCTCTTCTTTTTAGAGCTCTTGCTTTTGCCTCAACATCCAAACCTGCAAACTCATCAAATTCAGGCTCAACAACAGCATTGTCATTTAGAGATTGGAGAAGGTCTTGCTCCTCAGTAGGAGCAAAACCTTGGTTGCACTCCAAATACCAAGCACCGGCTTGAAAGAGGACACTAGTCCAGTTCTTCAATTGTGCAAGAGAGAACATACAATCCGGGGAAGACCTATCCAACCAGGTATGTAGGAAGGGAAGCAAATCTGCTTTCACAATAGCTTTCATTGCATATAACTCAAACTTGAAATATCTGTAGACAAAAAATAAGTAATTACCATAGATTCTCACAACCTACTAAAGCATTCTCAAAAAAAAAAAAAAAAGCAGTTTGCAAATTCAAATGAATGATTACCTATAAATGACCCGCTTCACAGCAAGATTGGATCCCTTGAATTCTTTAAAAGAATCAGACTTCTTAAATGTGTTGGCTCCTTTGAAGACCCCCATGTAAGCATGCTCCCACAGTTTCATCATCCAGGTCTCCAAATAGTCGGGCAATGATTGTGGCTCATCCAGCACCTCCATATTGATAGGGATGCTATCAGACTTCTTAATGTTCTCAAACATCTCTAGCGCAGCATCTTCAATCTACAGAACAACCTAGAAAACATCTTAGTGATGGACATGACTGAATCACATGACTATATGCAATATGAAATTAAATAAATAATTCTCAGGATTTGAATACGTAAAGAAAGACTACAAATTATTACCCCAGTAAACCAACAAGCTTTTGATAGGAAGGCATTGAGCTTCTCATTGTTAATTGGTCGTGGAGGAAGACGGCGAGCCTCATGACTAGGGCCAGAGGCATTCAACCATTTCAACCACTTCACCTTGTGGCTAGCCTGGACATTTGTAGTTGCAATTAACCCCTAAAGGTTTTTGACTATGTTTTCACAAAAAACACTCCCAAACTGCCATTTCTAGTACAAGTACCAAATTTTGGAAAAAAAAAAAATTTTGGACACATGTAACCGTAGGATCTTGTAGTAAACTAGTTTGAGAAGATGTGGAAAAAATTTCAGAAATTTCCACCGTGTAGATTGCAAGATATTAGCATTTGAAGTGACAAAACCCCTTTTTTTGTCCCTGCAAAAAACCGGGCAGCTGCACTTCACATGGTCACATTTGTATGAAAAAATGTCCAAAATGGTGGTAACTCTTTGGATTCATTCTTCAAAGCAAGTTAGATACATGCTTGAAAAATTTCAGATCATTTGGAAATGTACAACATATAGGAAAAAAATAGTAAGTAGAAAGAAGTAGAAAATGATTCAAAACACTAAATTGTTAAGGATTTAATTATGGAATTGAAAAATGCCAATCCAAACAATCGTAATGTTGTAATAAACAATCTACACCTTGTGTTTATATTTTTTTCCAAAAATATTGAAAATTGAGTTAAATAAAGGACTTCAAAGTTTATTTTAGAGTAGAGATTCCATAACTACCCGCAAACTACCCGCAACTAAAATTCCTCATAACTTTCATCTCATAAATCCAAGTGGAATGATTCAAAGCTTTCCTTGTGCACATAAATCTAGAGAACCAATTTCAAATTTTTATTTCTCTAGAAAATGATTTTTAAAGAATTTTTTTTGCTGCCCAGGCTGCCCGCCGAACAATGAAAACTACATATCATACCATAACTTTTTAACCATGTGGTCAAAAGTTATGAAAATTGTTGGGCCCTAAAGATACTCCTCTGGCACATCTTGTGTGAAAATTTCAAAGAAAAAAAATAAAAATTCCATTCGTGGTGAGCTGCCCCAAAACGCTATGTTGTCAAAAAACGGTGTTTGGTCCTTTAGGGGTTAACTGCAACTTGTCCAAAGTGAGTTCTTGTACCGCATACAAACTCCAATGCCTTTCAGTCTGTGAAATCAAGACACCAAAACCCTTAGATATACAAAGACCTGAATATATTCATGTACAATATGTGGAATTAGTACCTCCTGAAGCCATTTGTGTCCTAAGGCAGGATTCGCAACAGCTACAATCTCTGAAAGTTTCTTGTACAATTTATCAGTTGCCTCTTTTGAACTTGATCTCATAGCGGCTGCCACCCCAACACTTGTGACGTCCTCTAAAAGGGTGTCTTCATGATATTTCCTCACAGCAGTATCAGAAGCTGCAACAATCTCTTGCTAAAAAAACATTTAAAGATCACAGCAATTAGGAATACAACTTAGCAATTTCCAATTAATCCAAAAAAAAAAATGTCATTTGTGCACGACACTAGAAAGAGAATTATATACTTACTTGAAAAATGAAGGATGTGAACACCTCAAGCAGCATGGAATACCATGTCTTTCGCGTACTCTACTGACAAGTCTTGACATCCTCTGGGCTTAGTAGTTCATTAAACTTGTCAATTGGCATAGAACCATACTTCTGGACTCGATAGAGCATGTGAACCAAATTTGTTTTCACATGGGAGTTCTCAGTCTGCCTATTCACAAGAAAATTGAATTCAAATGTGTCAACATATAAAAAACAATTCCCAGAAATGACATTGAAGGTTAATGTATGCAAATAAAGTAAAACACCAAAACCAAATAAATTACTTACTTATTGATGTCATGCATCAACTGCATGGTAAGGCCTATTCAACCTTTTGTATCAAGGATGATAGTTGCCACCGAAATATGCCACTCCAATTCCTTGGTATGAAGTCTGGTAATGTGGTTCATCCAAGCAAGTCGACAATGATTTCCATTACATATATAGAACTTTATGTCCACTAAATGCCTCAACTCTGTTTGAGCGTTGAGCTCTATATTGAATGAGTTATTTACTAAGTTCCACAAAGGTCCCCACTCTACCTTCTCTAACTCAGTGAAAACTCCTGGCTCACCTTGTTCATCCAAAATTGAAGCGTAAAACACTCGTGCACCTTCATCATATCCATGGACAAATTCTTGCTCCAATTTTGTTAAATCACATCTCAGAGTTGGTCTTACCATTGGCATTGGCACCAATATGCAAAGGGGTATTTTAATTCGGGACAGGGATATAGGCTGAAGACACAAACTGGAAATGCTCGACACGAAGTCCAATTTCTGAGTCTTCCGTATGTCATCCTCCAATAACTCTTTTCCACCTTTGTCGTTGCCCTCAGATATAGAATTGTCTACATCCTCCTCAAAATGAATACCAGACTGTGAATTATCCTCTAAACCCACAGGAGACAATGACTTTGTCTCCAAACTACTGCCTGTTAGTCTGCTACAATAGTTTCATCCTGAAGAGAGAAGACAATAGTAGGTTATTTCAAATTAAATACATGTTCATGTATAAGAAGAATTAAAAGAAGTACAAACCTAAGAAATATATAACAACTAACTCTTTGAGGCAAAAAGTAGTACATCACCGAACACAAAGACCAAAAGTTTTGTTCTCCAGACCCTAGTGAGGACAAAGGCTCTCTCGCCACCGAGAGCAATCCCAAAGGCGTAAGCTTTCGGGATAAAAAAAAAATCAACAACAAGTGAGGGAGAAACAAAACCTAAAATTTCTACTCAGATGAGCTCGGGTTCATCCGGTGACCAAATCCGAGATGAACATCAAGACAAGCATGCTCTGGTTTGACAAATCCAAGGAGACAAAAAAAATTCTGATTACCAAACCTTGGTGAGGACAAAAGCTCTCTTACCATCGAGAGCCATCCCGAAGGCGTAAGCTTTTGGGATCAAAAAATTCAACTACAAGTGAGGGAGAAACAAAACCTAAAATCTCTACACAAATGAGCTCGGATTCATCCCGGTGACCAAGTCTGAGATGAACATCACGACAAGCATGCACTGGTCTGACGAGTCCAAGGAGACAAATTTTTTTTTGATCTCCAGACCTTGGTGAGGACAAAGGCTTTCTCGCCACTAAGAGCCATCCCGATGGCATAAGCTTTCGGGATAAAAAAAAAATCACCAACAAATCAGTTAGAAACGAAACCTAAAATTTCTACACGAATGAGCTCAGGTTCATCCCGGTGACCAAGTCCGAGATGAACATCACGACAGCATGCGCTGGTTTGACGAATCCAAGGAGACAAAAAAAATTCTGTTCTCCAGACTTTGGTGAAGACAAAGCCTCTCTCACCAGCTGCCATTGAGAGCCATCCCGAAGGCATAAGCTTTCAGGATCAAAAAAAATTCAACAGCAAATGAGTCAAAAACGAAACCTAAAATTTCTGCTCGAATGAGCTCGAGTTCATCCGGTGACCAAGTTCGAGATGAACATCACAATAAGCATGTGCTAGTCTGATGAATCCAAGGAGACAAAAAAAATTCTGTTCTCCAAACCCTTGGGGGGGACAAAGTCTCTCTCGCCACCAAGAGCCATCCCAAAGGTGTAAGCTTTCAGGATCAAAAAAAATTCAACAGCAAGTGCAGCAGCCATGCGGTGTCATGTTGTAAATTTGTTCATAGTATAAAAACATATTATAATATGTATTGTTGAGTAGCTTCATGGTGACGCTATTTTGTTGAATAACTTCAAGATGACGTTTCGTGGAGGTTCATGTTATCTATTTAAAAGGACGGCTTTGCTTTAGAGTTTCATTGAAGTCCATTAGTGATATTAATTTTCCACTTTATAGTCAGAATGTCGAACTGGAGGGTTTTTTCAGAGTCCCAAGAGGAAGAAGTAGAATCGGAGTCTGGATTTGAATTTTCATTGTCACAACTACCGGATCAACCTCTTCTGCCACTAAGTCTTGCGCCGCCGCATGAGCGTCTACAAGAAGAAGCTGGGCCTTCTCGTCCGCCAAAGCAACCTTGTGTGGAGCGGCGATGGCACGGGAATCTTCAACGTGACGCTCGGGCACTGGTGATTTTGTTGCAGGTTGGATGTGTTGAGCCTGGCAGTCGAGATGTGACATTTGAAGGATGTTTTGAAGGTCTCAACGTTGATCAATATTACTGTATGATGAAGCCTACTGAAGGAAGTCGTGGTCACCATCGTTGGTTAGAAGGGCCAGTGAATCCTTTAACGAAGGCGGGTCGTGTTGATTACATCGCTGCGACTATCAAGCGCATTCTCAAGTTCTTGCAGATGGAGTAAAAAATAGTCTTGGAATTCTATTTTTTTACCTCTAATAGGCATTGGTTTAATGTTAGTACTTCAATCTATATTTGAAGTATTTTGTTGAAACTATTTTGTTTGGTTATAGTTGTAGAAGGAAAGAATGGAAATAGTTTGGACTTTGAAGTGATTTTCCTTCTAAGTTAAAGATAAAGATTTAGATGTGGGGCCAAATATGAAGGCCATTAGGTGTAAGTTGACTTTAGGAGGGAGTTAAGGGCTGATGTACACTTGTTTAGGTGGGGCAAAAGGTGTTGGAAAAGGGGAGGAAAAGATGGACACTATTCATCTTCTCTCCCAATGTTGTTTTGGGGGAACCGAGTGTTTGGAAGCTCATGGTGTATTGGGTTTTTGGAATTTGGTAATGAAAATTGGAGGAGTTGTTTATCATATTGTTAGCTTTCCAAATTGTTCTCTCTTGCTTTATTTGAAGTTGTGAGTTGAGATTTGTGCTTGTTTGAGTGGAGGGAGGTCTGCTGCCTCCTATGAAGAGGGGCTGAGACTTCGACCGACCATAGAAAACAGACAGGTCTTTTGTTTAGAATGAAACTTTGATGGAGTGTAGTACATGTTGTTAGCTTTCTATAAAGCTATCATTCATTCAATTTGGAGCATTTATGAGTGAGTTGTGAGTGTGAGAAGGTGAGAGAGTCTCTTGTTTTTACCATATATGGACCGAAACTTTGAGAGGTCATAGAAGTTGGACAGAGTTTTGGAGTGACTTGAAAGTTGTAGGAGTGATAGGAAAATTTGTTAGCTCTCAGAAAAGCTATCAATCTTTTAATTTGAAGAAGAAATGCAAAAGTTATGAGTATGGAAGCATAGGAAGGTCTGCTGCCTTTTCTTTTTGAGTGGAATTTAGGTAGTTTGAGGGTGAAGTTGGAGTTCTTTTAGAGTTTTGAAAATATTTTTGAAGATGTGAAGGCTTAAAGACTTGAAGATGAAGATTTGAAGAGCTTTGAAGGTCTCCAGTGTGTTGTGGCTTGTGGTTCGTTTTCATTTCTGTTATTCCTAGCCGGATTTGGAGGCTAGTTGCAATTCAATTTCTGCATTGTAAACTTGTTGCGAGCCGTGGTTATCCAGTAAGCGCTCCTTTTTGTGTTTGTGGCGACGAAGTGGGGTTAATGGCCCACATGGTCGATCTTATTTGTTGTTCCCACCGGTGAAAGGCGCTTCCTGGTCACCGTGGGTTTGATTTTAGGAGCCAATCTTTCGGACGGCCAACTCGTGGTTTGGCTGTCCCATTTTACCCGTCCGAGGCCTTGTTTCTTATAATACACCTTTACCTTTGGCCCTATAGAACCACCACAGGATAGGTCAACGGAAGATTGAAGTGAAGATCAAGCGAAGATTGAAGAAAAGATTAAGTGAAGATTCAAGTTTTGTTACTTAACTTTCATCTACACTCACAACCTGCAGCCAGACACCTCGTGTGTTCCCTAAGCGCGCTCCTCTCTACACGACAGCGGGAGCGACGAATTTAAAAATTTCTACACGAATAAGGTCCGATTGAAAATCCACGGTCGCAAGAAGCGGCATTTGGGCCCCACGACTTCATTTAGCTTCTGGGGGCAAGTAGATAGTGAGCCAACTGGACCCTAAGAGGTGATAGAGCATCCTCTACTGAGCAGGGTTGTCTTGTCGGACGGGTTTCTGGGTTTCGGTGACGTATTAGACGTGTCGCGTCGCGTGTCGTGTATGACATGTGTCAAATATAGGCGACAAATGCGTCGCAAAAAAATTTAGGGTTTGGAAGTTTTTTACCCCATGGTAAATGGATTTGTTCTACGTGTCTGGTTGTCCGCAGTGACGTGGAAAGACAGAACCACGTCAGCTTGGGTGACTGCAGGTTAGGGCGAGTGCGGATCGGGGCAGGGCGACCGCGGGTCCAAGAACCAGGGCGACTACGGCTTCTATAAGTGGGGCGACTTCGGGTCTGTATGGGCGACTTCGGATCCAATGTCTATGGGCGACCGCGGGTGGAGGATGGGTTGGGCGACTTCGGGTTTCTAGTGTCTGGGCGACTGCGGGTACCCAGTGTGTGGGCGACTGCGGCTGCGTGTGTGGGGCGACTTCGGTTCCAAAGGCAACAGCGGTTGGGGGGGATTCAGGCGGCGACCGCGGGTGGCCTCTGCTGTAATTGAACATGACATCTATTAAAATCTTCTTAAAACTACATGCTTAAAAAGCATTACATTGGCCGCTTATTCATAACGGCTTATACAATTTGCAATTTTGAATAATATACCTCATGAAATGTAGAATTCAATTCCTCTCATTTGAACGAATGCACAAAATCCAATACAAGTCCACAATAATTATTATAATTATATTAATAACTCATATATATATGGGTTAGGTCCGGGGTATACAAATGAAGTTGTAATTGCATTGCACTTCCTACTACTTTGTTATGGTCACCATTCCAATGCTTGTGAAAGTCTACACACTCCAAAAAAATTCAAAGCTTCCTATATGTTTCTCAGCCTCACATACTTTAATATGAGGATGTACAAAAAAGTCACACATAAACTATTAATCTATTATAATCTTCATCTACAAATTTCCGATACAAAAAAACGTATGTTGAATCCTTACAATAGTACTATACTATCTCCACATCTATTCACTAGGATCAAAGTTGTCATCATTTGACACTTCATCGGTGTTGGGGTCTGTATCTTCATGCGACTCGTCCCTATTCTCATTGTCAGTCGAGCTCTCGTTCTCATCTTCTTCTCTTGGCACTGGTACGTTTCGTACCTCTCGTTCTACCTCTGAATTTAGATTCCGCACTTCAGTATCTACACCGGCAACGCCCTCTGTTTGCACCAGTCGTTTCGTGCGCCTCGACACGTCCGTGGTTCCATCAGTGTTGGGTGTATGGTGTCGCCCTCCTCCACTTGATTGACCGACATTTTGATTGGAACATTCCGCCCCCATACTAAACCGTTGGACAACTTGATTTGGACGTTTAGGATTTCTATGGACCACCTCGTGAACCCTCCTAATACGCTTCCTTCCTCCATTGTTGTGTCTACGCGTGCCCAATGATGATGCCCCTGGGGCTAACGTTGATGAAGGTTGAGTGGGTTGCGGAGCTGAGGCATGGACTTCCTCATCAATGGTCCGTGGTGGACCTCGATGCACCGGCGGCCTTGGCAGATGGGTTGGAATAGACCTTGTGACCGTAGCCACGCTCTGACTTGCTCCTCGATTTAAGGGTGCATTACGATTCAAATTCAGAATAGCTTGTAGAGGCACATCTGAATCGTACTCCACCGTTTCTGTTATTCGGGTGGTACGCGCATTCACTACTACAGGAATTGGGCACCCTTCACGTACAACCTCATCAATGTGTACTGCCTCTTCTTCTCTTTCACTTTCCACAATAACTCGTGCAGCGCTCCGGAGATTTATTGGCATGGTTGAAGACGGATGTGCTAGTACTGGAGATCTTGCAGGCTCTTCTGGTGCAGGCACTGGATTTTGTACGCCTTCGTTGTTGTCATCAAAAGTTCTTTCCCTCGGTAGCGGTGAATATGCGGTTGGAGCTTCATCCCATGCAAAGACGCGATTCCGTTCTGGTGTACGTAGGGGCTCCTCTTCACCAGAATTGTTCTCATCATTACCATCCGTAAAAGTGTGGCCGTAACGTCGTCTTGGCGGGAGGTCAACAGCAGCAGGCATCATTCCAACCCAAGGATTTTCATGCAAGCGCTCTTCTTCCTCCATACGATTATCGGCAGCCCAACCAACTCTAGAAACCACGTCATCTTTGTCACCCGAAGACAATGCCTCCTCGTTCTCTTCCTCAATATCTCTATCCATTAGGTACTTATCGTAAAAAAGGGCAGGATTGTGTCCACGTTTCTCACGTTCGAGCTTGCTATTGGCGTAAATATACACCAATGCCTCCGCCTTGGATGTGGCCAGGCGATTTCGCACTTTACTGTGTACAAACAAATACATGCTCCAATTCCTTTCGCATGAAGATGCTGAGCATGTCAAAGATAGAATTCTCTTTGCAATTTTCGGGAGAGCATTACCACCCACATGGTTCCACCACTGATGGGGCAGTAGTGTACCTTGAGTGATATCAGGAGCCTCCATCAAAGGGTCAAATGGACCTGTTTTTTCTTTGAATTCCACAAGCTCACTCATTGCCTCCATGGGTGACACTCCCAATGGCTCGCTGAGTTTTCGTATGACTCGATTCAAGGCAGATTTGGCCTCGCCATTGTTTTGAATGGTTGCTATATCAAGCAAATATGGGTTCAATAGTGCACCTGCATAGTGCAAATCTGTGAGCATCAATTTCCAACGAGCGTCAAACTGCTTCTTGTACTTGTCTGCAATCGCGGGGTCTAGAAAAAAAGGCTCATTCCTCAAAGAGTACACGTGCTCTTTCAAGCTCTGCATCACCATCAAAGCTTTGGGCATTGCCGGGATCTTTCCATCAAACACTCGAAGAGCAACGAGCACAGGCTGTACCATGTGCAGAAAATTCTCACATTTCACCCAGAACGCTTCTGAAAGAATGTTTTGTCTTGCACGCACGGCTCGTCCTTGAACTATGTGTCCATTCTTCCGCTGAAACAAACTCATCTCAAAAGGCGCATACGTCTCATCCAAAATCACGTTGTGCAACGCCTCCTTGCAATCCACGAGACGATCTACCATGAGGAAGTTGCAAGCAAACCGCGTTAAGGCAGGGAGTCTCAACACCTTGTTCAATGAATATTTCCGAAACAGAGCCAAAGTGAGCTGATATTTTTTGATGAACGTGCAAATTTTCCTACAGTCCTCCACCAATTCAGTCACCTTCTTTTCTTTTCCCTAGTCTTCCAAAAGTAAATCCAAAATGTGTGCTGCACACCCTTGTTTATACATGTGAGGGTACATTTCTTGCAACCTTGTCATGGCCCCTGTCATTACTGCGGCATTGTCTGTACATAGTTGAACAATGTTTAATGGTCCAACCTGGTCTATGTATTGTGCCATAATATCCGTGGTGTAGGCAATGTCCTTCCTCACCCCTGTGCTATCCACCGAGCCCAAAAAAACATCCCCAGCAGGACATACGAGCATCATATTCAACAAAGGACGAGTATTGGTATCAGACCATCCATCTGAACAAATAGTCGCTCCATACTGGTCAATAGAGTTCCTCGTCCGCTGGGAGACCATGTTCTCTACAGCTGCCTTTTTCACATCTATCATTTTCGTGCGCACTGCATTGTATGATGGCGGTTGATACACAAATCCAGCTATAGCGGTTTCCTTCACTGCATTCATAAACGCAAGATGTCGCACGACGTTAAAGGCTATGTTGGCTTCATAAAAAAAGGAAGCCCACATTTTATCTAACTTCTGTCGAAGGGCCAATTGCAGTGCTTCATCCATACTTCTTTGACGGGAAATGGAAGGCACATTCCTCCTTCTCTCCACTATCGCTGGAGTAGAATCTACTGAGTCTGGATTAGGAGTCGATGGTTCATTCGTACGACTAGGGTCCCCGGACCCTTCAAAATCCACCTCCACTTCAGGCCCAATAAGGGGCCCAACAACACCATCATCTGCATTGAGTGCAATCAGCGCATCGTACATTTCTTCGTAGCTCATGAATTTTGGAACAACCCCCATACAGTTCCTAAATTTTTCCAATACGTTTGGAGGGATACGTTGACAGAGATCCTGTCTACGTGTGGCACCAAATCCAAAGTGAGTCAATGCCCTCTTCCGTACAAATACTGTGCTCCACCCACAGAATCTGCATTTCTTTGGATACAAGGAGGCATCACCTTCAGTGCACGTTATGAGCCAAGGGTTGCACTCCTTTGTGGCCCTACGTGTATCGTTAGCAGGCGTTGTCCTCCCACCACCTCGGCCAGCCATCTTGTAGATCCGCAATGGGTCTCACAGAAAAATTACTTTATCGAAAAAACCGGACCAATCAAAAGAAGTAATGACAAAGCCACCCGCCAAGAGTGGTCCTATGAACCTCTCAAAGCTAGGTTGTTGCCCTCCGAAGAACCTAAACGTCCCCAGGAAGCCTCTTTAGAGGATTCAAGACAAGAGCTTTATCACCGGAGCAAGATGAGAGGCAATGGTTGCCCTTCAGGCTTTATAGTCCAAGAGGGGTTGTGGGTGAGGGCGACCTCGGGTACAGAGGCGACCTCGGGTACAGGCTGAGGGGGCGACCGCGGGTCCCATGAAGGGCGACTTCGGGTGCCCGCCAGGCGACTGCACGTCTTTTTTTGGGGCGACCGCGACTCCAGTAGAATGCGACCATGGTCCATGGGTAAGCATGTGTGCAATTTTTTTTTTCTTTTTAGGGCCGCTTGTGGAGCTTTGTGGATATATAATTTTTATTTCAAATGGTGCCCGGGAGAAAAAGTTATGCCAAAAATAGAGTTTGGCGGGCAACACAAAAAAATCACAAAAAGTCAAAATAAATTTCTTAAATATTTTTTTCAAAATCTATGTCTTTTTGTGTACATTTGAAGCTTTGATTCATTCTATTTGGACTAATAATGAAAAAGTTATGGACAATCTTAGCTTTTCGGGCAATCTAAGCATCTTCTTGAAAAAATAACTTTTAGGATTCATTTTTTAATGGAATTTTTTTCAATTTTCAGAAAATAAATGTTAGACAAGGTTGAATTTGCTTGCTAGAACAATCTCACCGTTCGGATTATGGTATTTCAATTTTGCCTTCAAGCTATTAACAATTTAGTTATTCCTTCAATCTTGAACCTACTTCTATTTAACAATTTTTTAATGAGTGAAAATTTAGTGTTTCTTTCTTGAATTTTTTTTCCTAGATTCTCAACTGAATTATTCAACATATAATCTTAGAAAATCAAAATCAGCAATACAAAAATTTAAGTTAAATAGGTTCAAAGCCCATAAATCTAGTCAAGCAAGGTGCAAAAAAACTTGTTTTCTTCACTTTGAATGCAAATATCTTGCAATCTATGTGGTCAAAGTTTCTGAAATTTCTTGCATACATTCTTATACTAGTCTAGTATAAGATCCTACAGTTAGATATGCAAAAAAAAAACAATTTTTATAGTTTTTTGCTCTTTGCAATAGAAGTGGCAGTTTTAAGTGTGTTTTGATGGAAAAAAGACCTCAGGGCTTTAGGGGTTAATCCACAAATCACCCTTAAAGTGATTTTTGGGCATTTCTTGTAGTTTTTTACTGCTGTAAATTTCATGAATTCAAATGGCATTTCTTGATCTTGAGTCTACCTAATGCTTGGCACACTTGTTACATACATTTTTTTATTCCAATTGGAATATTTGAAATAATGCTAATTTTTACTATTTTATAGCAATATGAACTTTGGGCCTATAAGTATGGTTAGTTATGTCTCCCATTTTAGCATGGCACGTCAACTTCGATGTACATAATGATGTTATTAATCATAATATAATTCTATGGTGAAAATGTAAGATATTTTGAGTATATTCTGTATGACATATGGAATTTCTTCATTATTTCCTAAAAAATGCATAGTAATTTCAAATTCTAAAAAGAAAGACACATGCTCCACGTGTAAGGGCAAAACAAAACATAACAACATCACTTATGAGTTGGAAGATTACAATGTTTGATCATAACCATGTTCAAATTTTAAACCAATTTGATATCTTTTAATTTTTTTTTCCCGTGTTCTACTTGAAGAAGTGGCCTCTTTAAAGATGGTCGGTTTTAAATGGCATAACATGTTGAACTACAATCAATTTATGTGTAATGAAATTGTAGTCCACAAATTTTGTAATTTAAATCCTGATGTGATTTTTCTCCAACCTCTAATGTACAAGAGCCCTATTTCCTAGAGCCTTATATCCAAGAGCCCTCAACAATAGAAAATCAAGATTTGAAATGGACAAATTTGCATTAAATCATGAATATCAAATACATAATCCGCGGGTATATATACATGTTTACAAAAGCATATAGTCCTACAACAATTGCAACTAATCAAAATCATGCAATATCCTTCTTGTCCTTCTCTTCTCTTTTCTTTTTCTCGGATTCCAGCTCGACCATCACCTCGTTCTCTACCCTCTTCAGATATGCGATGTTACGTTGCCCAAAGCTCTTAAAGTAACCTTGCCTCCAAGCTTTTCTCCACGATTTGGATAAATCAATGTGTTGGCTCAACTGATGCACGCTTCGTTGCAAATTCTCTTCCAACGAGAGACAAGTAGCTAACTTCTTCTTCAAGTCGGCTACTTCTGCTTGCGGTGTCCCATATAGCTTATCTACATCTTAGGCATCAAATTCGGAGACACGATCAAGAGGGGCCTGATCCCCGATTTCGGTCAGGTGAATTATCCTTGACCGTCCTTCCTCCACACTTCTCTTTGCAGTAATGTACCGATCTTCTTCCATCCTGCAATCTGTCGCAGTCCGAATTTTTGGTTTTCAGTTGTTTATCTAGAAAACGGAACGGAAACTATCGATTAGTATATAGGTTTTGTCTAGAAACAGCAGAGGACGGAAAATTAGGAAAGACATTGAAATAGTGGAGTAGTTCGAACAAATCCAATCCTAGTGGTGACACCCAGGAACCGGATTGGAATCGGATCCTTGGCCGGAAGTAGCAGTGGACCGGATTAGGGTTAGTGGACCGGATTAGGGTTAGACCGGATTGGTGGGACCGGACCGGTAAACGTCATCATGACGGCTTTTAGGTCAGGAGAGACTATAAAAAGCCAGCACCTCCTCAGTCGCACTCCTTTTTCCAAACTCCGTTTGGTGAGAGTGTTTTGTCGCGCTCCTCGTGTTTCGGCGCTGTGTGAGTGTTCGCGTGTGTACGAGAGTGTGCGAGTGTTAGAGGTGTGTTGCAGGGTAGGTTTCCGGTTGCGTACCGATCGCTGTGCAGGTTTCCGGTTGAGATCGGAGAGAGAACGTGAGAACGGGACGTGCGGCTAGGACTGTGTGAGGTAGAATCGGAAAGGACTGTCTTAGATCTAGTCTGTGTCCATGCCGCAGCTTAGGCGGAACAGACCAGGCCCATCCACGTCATCGGCTCCGGCCAAACTCCGGAAGGTCGTTCCGGTTCTCCCTTTGACAGAGGAGGAGATGGAGATGCTCCGGTTGGATCTCAACCGGATGGGGTGCCAGGGTTTGCTCGACAAACCTTGGGGTTTCAAGGACAAGCGGATGGTGAAGGAGATCCAGGGGAAGTGGACGAACCAGTTCAACAACACGATCCGCTGTGTTCCACATCAATGGACGGAAGAGATCTGGAGGGAGGTTTATAAGTTCCGGGCAGGAGGCCACGGGATGGCAAACCGGAAGGACGAGTACGTCCGGGGCAAGTTCCGAGGAGCGGTCAACCCCAAGGACGGATACGCGGTGGAAGACTGCATCGACGACCGGCACCGAAAACTGTTACAGTTCCTGATCCCGATCCTCCATCCGGAGAAGCCGACAAGGGTGACAATCACCCTCGGCAACACTATTTTCGGTGCCCTGAGCGGTGACCGGAAAGCGGACTGGGCCCGGATCATGTTCGATCTGGTGGTCCAGTTGGCGACGAGGGTCGGAAGGAGTAGGCCGACACCCGTGTGTCCCTACCTCTTCCACCTCTATGAGCAACACCAGCTCCTTTTAGACTCGGAAGAGAAGGAGTGGAAGGCCCAGGAAAATCTCCTGAAATACGGAGAATCGAAAACGGACGAGGAGGAAGAGGAAACCGGATCCGAGACCGAAGAAGAAGAAGATGAAGAAGAGGCGGAGAGGCAGCCCAAGCGGCACAAGACGACGTCTCCGACCGGAAGAGGATCTCCACTCGGTGATAAAACCGGAAAGGAGAAGACACCGGAAGGGGAGAAGGTAGGCTGTTTGAAGAAGTGACCGGTCGACCCGTTCGAGAAGTTGGTGAAGATCCTCGTCGACATCCGCCTGGACTGGGAGGCGAAGAGAATCGCCCTAATCCAGATCAAAAAGTTGGTGCAGGCAACACCGGATAGCAAGTTGCCAGGGAAGGTAGCGGAGTGCATCACCAATCCGGTCGAGATCCGGAAGCAGGAAGCAGAGATCCGTCGACTTCAAGAGGAGGTCGACATGTTGAAGGCGGAAGTGGCCACCTTCAAGGAAGATATGGCCGCCACCTGGATAATGGCGGACGAGACGAAAAAGGTGGCGGAATCGGTAAAGGCGACTTTCGGAGAGACCGGAAGCATGGCAGTCAGGGCCAGACTCTTCGACGAGAAGGTCTTGGAGGAGAAGAAACTATCCGGTACCCGGATAGTCCGGATCCTGACTGACTTCTCCGAGCAGGTGGAGAAGAATTTGGTCTTAGCACGAGGAGTGGCGGACCGGATGGAGGAGTGTACACAGAAGCTGACCGGATCGATGAGGGTCCACCTATCGGACATCTCCATGCCGGAATCGTTTCCGGAAGTGCCAGACCCAAGGGAAGGAAGGGACCAGACTCCGCAGTCAAAGCCGAGTCAGCCTTTCCAGACCGCGCCGATCAACATCGAAGACTCTCCCGGTTCTGACATGCCAGATCCGATGGCCGGAGAGCGGAATAGGAACTTGGAAGAAGTCTTCGAGCAATTGGAGGCGGAGCCCAAGAGTCCTTCGTTGGGGCGCGGGGTAGCGATGTAGAATAAGTTAGGAAGGATAGGATAGGAACGAATCCGGATTAAGTAATCCGATCCGGTAGTGTTAGAAGGACCGAAAGTTAGGATCCGGATTTAGGTTGACTTTTAACGGCTCTTTTTGCCTTTTATTATTTTTGGAAGTTCTCCAAGTGTATATAATTCAGTCCTTGTGCTGAGGACTGGGAGTCTTTCCCTCTGTATCTTTCTTTGTGTTTTCTCCTTGTGCTTCTTTGTTGCACGATCTCCCATGTCTTGGCAGGATTGTGCGTGAGGGAGTTCGGAAGGCGCGAGCGGATGCGATGGGATTTCTCCCCTTGGTGTTTTCTTGGTTCTAAGTGCATGTGAGCGGATAGGATAGAGTTGGGAGTGAACTTCAGTGCCTCAGCGCGTCTAGAGTTTGAGATTCCGGGTGAGAAAGCCGTTGTTAGGCTAGGCGGATAGGGAGGGAGTCCTTAGTCGCGCTAGAACTCCTGGGTGAGAAATCCGGTTGAGTGTCCGATCTCCTGTGAGGTCTCACCATCTTAACAGTAAACGGAAGAATTCTAGTTGATGTTGGAATGGACGGGTGCACTTGTAACCGCCTTAGCTTCGCACGGAATAGGATGACATCAGGGTCGTTGTAGTTTTGAGAGGATCGTACGGGGGGTCTTTGTGTGACCAGTGGACCGGATTGCAATCTGGATTGCTGTGAAGGACCAAACCGGATCCGTACTAGCCTAGGAAGGAAGAGATTTGGAAAGTGGGTCTTCAGCCACTATAAGTCACGGAAGGTGTGGTGGGCCTACCACTCTCAAAAGCAAGCGGCGAACCCTCTGATGGCTAAACAGAGGTAAAACCAAACCGGATAGGAGAGGAAATGGTTGTGAGTTGTCTAGAGCGGATTGGCCTAGACGGATACCCGGACCGAAAGAGATAGGGTCCTTGGGTTGTGTTGGATTCAATAACCAGAAGACTAGCTGGAATCGGAAGATAGAAAGAATCCGGTCCTTTGTTTTTTGGGTGTTTGAACTTCCGGTCATAGAAAGAGGACCGGAAAAGATGGATATTACTACTGACTTGGCTTAGTTCGTTAATAAGGCTAGATACTTCACAGAATCTCGTGGGTTCGATCTTTAGAGTCACTTTGTTATGCTTTAGAGTGGTTTTTGGGAGTATAACATGGGAATTGCTTATCCTGTGCTGCGACACAATCTTCTATAATTTTGGAAAGCCGAGCCTTGGCTTCCTCACTGCCGCCAGCGCTAGGCCCTCCGTCTGGACCACCGGAAAATTCCCGGTAAAATGCCTCCAGGTCTGCTATCTCTCTAGCTTGCACGGCCAAACAGATTTGCCCACTTTCAATTTTTGCTTGGAGGGTGGACACATATTCACCATCAAAAGTTTCCACAGTCTTCTTTTTGTAATTTTGACATGCTTCCTCTGTCCTTGCCAAATCTTCAAGAAGCTGATGAAGTTTCTCTTTGTAAAACTGTTTTTTGGCTTTCGTGGTATCTCGACGATAGGAACCTTCAACGTGTTCTTCCATTGCCGGTACTTCTTCCACCCAAGGCAATGCCAACAAAGGCGGCACCACCTCCTCCTCCTCTGTTTCGATCTCTCCATCCAGTCTATCAAGTGCTTCTATTTGGATGCATGCAAACACATGTTGCAATACTTCATCGTTTTCGGGATGATGAACCTGAAGTGGGGTAACATCCAATGGGATTACTTCCATTGCATCCATAGGAGCGCCCGAGGTAAGTTCTTCATCCGAGCTTTCTTTGCTAGCTGAACTCGCATGAGTTGACCACACGTATTCTTCATCCGCCACCCCTGTTTGGATCAACTTCTTCTTTCCTAGCCCGTCCCATGGATTAGCGGAGGGACCCGCCCTCGGAATGTCTTTGGCTCTTGGAATGGTGATAAGCTTCGATGCCTTGACGGTAGTCCAATCTACCGTTCGCGCCAAGACTAGCTCTGCATACACCATTTGACAAATGAACAACGGGACCTCGCTCCTGACCACTGTTCGTGTGTTGTACAAATGTCGATGCACTTCGATACAATGTTGCACAAATGCGACATCCTTGCAGTAATGTAGATTTGCAGCATTCATCTTTAGATGCAATTTGTGTCGATGAAAAGGGAATAGCTTGTCAATATGGCACCACTCCACAAACTTCTTGCAAATCACCATCGTCCAATCTCCGTTGATTCGATCCCAACCTTGAAATGCCACAGCCCCTGGATTAAGAAAGATGCGACGGTTTCTATGTTGGCTATCTCCTTTCTTCTTAATCTTTTTCGTGTTAGCGTCCATCGTGGATGATTTCAACCTTGGGAACTCCACCAAAAAAAGGATAGTTCGGTGACGCAAATTTGGTAGCAATTACAAGCCCCAAAATCCCAAAACACGAGCACGCATTCAGCCGCTCTGAGACGGATGAAAGACAGTGCGTAGCGCTGGAATTGAAAGTGACGAGAATGGGAGGGGGCGACCTCTTATGTACCCGAAGTCGCCCTGGGCGAGTACGGATCCGGGCGCGTACGCAAGACAGGGCGACCGCGGGTCCAGGCCGACCGCGGGTCCAGGGCGACCGCGGGTTCAGGGCGACCGTGGGTTCAGGGCGACTGCGGATTCAGAAGGGAAGAAATTCAAGCTTTGAATTTCATGAACTTCAAGGCCTGGGCGACCGCGGGTGAGACGACTGCGGATCCAGGAGGGAGGGAAAATTCAAGTTTCAAATTCACAGAATCCAAGTTAGGGGCGACCTCAGGTAGGGCGACCTCGGGTCCAGGAAGGAGGGAAATTCAAGTTTCAAATTCCCAGAATCCAAGGTGGGGGCGACCACGGGTGGGGCGACCTCTTGTCCAAGAAGGAGGGAAATTCAAGTTTGAAATTCATGGAATCCAAGGCAGGGGCGACCGCGGGTGGGGCGACCTCTTGTCCAGAAAGGAGGGAAATTCAAGCTTGAAATTCATGGAATCCAAGGCATGGTGACCACGGGTAGAGAGATCAAAATCTTTCACTTCCTAAATCTAATTTTGGAAGCTCATGGTACACTTTGAAATGAATTTTGAGGAAAACATGTCAACTACCACAATTAAAAATTTAGTAAGGTTCTACAAGACCACTAAGATTTTTCATCACCAAAATGTGGAAGATAGGCCATGTGGGGTCTAATGGATGGAGGTTTAATAAATCCATTCCTCATTTTATTACTTTCTCCTCCACCATTCATGTTAGTCATGTACCATTTACTTCATTTTATTCAAAATTACATATAAAGGGAAAGGCCGTTGAATTGAAAAAAATTCACAATGAAAAATAAAACATGGATGTCACTTCTATATATTTAGGTGACTTCTTCATAAAGAAGCAAAAGAAGTGGGATTACATAACTCTAGGCATGGCATACAAAATTAATAAACTTGGTATTAGGGTCTAGGATCTAGGATCTAGGGTCTAGGGTTTGAGAAGACCTTTTACATTGCACCAAATTATAATTCACTATTGACATTGTATTACTTTGCTATTCACTTGTACATGCCTTAGGCCTTTCAATTAGGTGTTTAATGGACAACTGTCCTTTAGGGATTTATGCTATCATTTTGGAATGCAATTTCAACAAATCGACTTGTCAAAGGATTTATGCTATCATTTTGGAATGCAATTTCAACAAATCGAGTTGTCAAAGGATTTAATTTTGTTGCTACAATTATTTTTACAATTGGATTATTGTATTTTGATTTCATCTTTGAGCTATTATGATTTATATTTAATCTTGAGTCATTATTTTGTCTTGGTCTCAAAATTGGTCGAATGTTGTATTGAAGGAGCGATTTCGGGTCTAGGCGACCGCAGGTACAGGGCGACCTCTTGTCCTGGGCGACCTCGGGTGCGTGTGGGTTTACTTCATGTCTCAAAATTGGTCGAATGTTGCGTTGAAGGAGCGATTTCGGGTCTAGGCGACCGCAGGTACAGGGCGACCTCTTGTCCTGGGCGACCTCGGGTGGGTGTGGGTTTACTTCATGTCTCAAAATTGGTCGAGTGTTGTGTTGAAGGAGCGATTTCGGGTCTAGGCGACCGCAGGTAGAGGGCGACCTCTTGTCCTGGGCGACCTCGGGTGGGTGTGGGTTTACTTCATGTCTCAAAATTGGTCGAATGTTGTGTTGAAGGAGCGATTTCGGGTCTAGGCGATCGCAGGTAGAGGGCGACCTCTTGTCCTGGGCGACCTCGGGTGGGTGTGGGTTTACTTCATGTCTCAAAATTGGTCGAATGTTGTGTTGAAGGAGCGATTTCGGGTCTAGGCGACCGCAGATAGAGGGCGACCTCTTGTCCTGGGCGACCTCGGGTGGGTGTGGGTTTACTTCATGTCTCAAAATTGGTCGAATTTTGCGTTGAAGGAGCGATTTCGGGTCTAGGCGACCGCAGATAGAGGGCGACCTCTTGTCTTGGGGGACCTCTTGCTTTGGGCGACCTCTTGTCTTGGAAGAGCTCGGGTGGGTGTGGGAGCCATTGAATGAATGGAGGAGACTTCGGGTCTTGGGTGACCTCGGGTGGGGATAGACCGTTTCTTCCTTCCCAAATGGGGGATCATTGGAGAACTCGGATCATTGTAGAACTTGAGTAGGGAGAGTCCCTTTCTGCCCAAATGAAGGAATGTAGGAGACTTCGGGTTTGGGGCGCCCGCGGGATTGGGGCGACCTCGTCTTGGTTGACCGCGGGTAGGGAACGGAAGTTCAATTTGGAAGAGATGATTAGGAACAAGTAAAGAGATTTTCTAAATATGTGACACATGGTAGAAATGCACAATCAAATACAGTAATCCTATAAACAACCTCGTTGAGCCATACAAAGAATTTTGTAGCAAGGTGGATCATAATTGGTATTTTTTAGTAAGCCTAAATAAAATTGCATTTTTCCTAATTGGTGTGTAACATACTAAATTTGTGTTTTCAACAATAAAATTTCCTTTTCTATAAATTTTTTATTTTATACTCATGGATTTATATTTATAATTCAATAAAGTCATTGTTGTTGAAATATTTTAATTTGGTTGTGGACATATGTAGGAATCATTTGATTTATATCTTCTCCTCAATGAGTACTTCTTGCTGTTCTTGGAAAGTTTTACAATTCTTTATGCAAAGATTTCTATATTGGGGGGGTAGGGGCGGTGTCAAAGTTTGTAAAATAGGTATTTCTTTATCATGCTAAGATTGTTATACTTGGCCCTCATAAGGTAAATAATTTTATAAATTTCAACAAGACAATACAATTATGGATTTATGTTGGCAAAATCTAGTTAATCAACATAGAGATATGTATTTCACAAAGTTTAGTCATATGGCACCTCACATTGCACCCTTTGTATGTCATATAATTGTTACTATAGGGAGTCATTTTTTAATATGGAAGATGTGCGTATGCATATTCCGTACATATGTTTGAAATCGAATTAAAATATTGCAACGACAATATTTTTTGATACAATTTTATGTAAGTCCATGGGATTTGAATTTAATCCAGAGGATCGAAGGCCATTTTTTCCTCAAGAAGCATGAAGAATGCCATTTTTTAGCCATGAATTGTAAACTTTAGAAATTTTTGGCATTTTTGGCTGTAGACTATTGTAATAGACTAGTATAATAATGTGTAGAAGAAATTTCAAAACCCTTTACCACGTAGATTGGAAGATATTTGAATTTGAAGTGAAGAAATCATTTGTTTGGGGATCTTCATTAACTACATTTGTTTGAATCTTCTTAATTTAGTATTTTGCCACCACCAATTTTTGTTTCTAAATTTTTTATAATGAAGTCGTGGATTGAGAAATTAGGAACTAAAATTCAACTTAAAAACATTTGGTTTTCACTTTTCGAAAGTAATTGTTACATACAAGCAGGGTCAAGATGGAAGGCAAAACTAAAATTTGAAGAGTTCTAAGATGGAAATGGAAAACAATAATCGCAAGATTGTTCTAGCAAGATTCATGAACTATGTCTATATATTTTTTAGTATAAATTGTGATCTTTGCATTCAAACATGAATTTAATTAGTTTCTTTTTCAAGAATGGTGGAAGTTCACCAAAATAGGAAGATTGTCCATAACTTCTTAAGTACTAATTCAAAACAACAAGACGGGGAGAAAACCCGCGGTCGCCCAAGACCCGCGGTCGGCCAGGTTCCGCGGTCGCCTGAACCCACGGTCGCCCAAGTTCCGCGGTCGGCAAGGACCCGCGGTCGCCTTGGTTCCGCGGTCGCCCAAGTTCAGCGGTCACCCTTTCCTGGAACCTGCGGTCGCCCTTTCCTGGAACTCGCAATCGCCCCAGGGCGACTGCGAGTACTTAAGAAGTCGCCCCAACCCGCATTCTCCACTTCCGGCCTTGCGCACTGCCTTTCATCCGCCTCGAAGTGGCTGAATGCGTGCTCGTGGGCCAGGGGGTGTGAGTTGGTACGAGGGGGGGAGTTTTTGCTTCTCTCAACTACGAACTTGAAGAAAGCAACGTGAGTATTTTTTCCGACCACAATGGCTAATCCACAGAAAGGCAGCAGCTCAACACGGAAATCCATTTTTGATTTAGATGATGCGGCATTGTTTGCTCTGCAGATACCTGTTAGTGAGGCAACAGGGAGTGAAGGGCAAACGAAGAGGAAGAAGAAAATCATAACGGCACATGACAAGGATTCAACCTATCCTCCTTCCAATTATGCAAACTATGCATTTGAGGGTTGCCTGTCCTGGTATGCGGGAAAAACTACACAGTTCTTGGAGGCCAATTACCTAAGGGACCCATCCCATGGCATCTTCAAATTGACTGCTGATTTGGAGGCAAGAATTTTAAGCAAGTGCAGAGCATCGCAAGATTTTGGAGACGTGGAGGAGACGTACTTTTCCCAATACGAATTGTGGATTGAAAACACTGTAAAGACATGCATATTCAACACCAAGGAAATAATGCTACAGATGCGACCGGAAGTGCCGGGATTTGCAGGAGATGATGAAGCCAAGGAATTCCGTGAAAAGATGGCGTGGTGGCATGAAGTTGTGAAGAAACTTTCGAAGAATCATGTGAGGGGTATGAAGTGGAAAACGGACGCATTGAAGGCGGGTTTTGCACGAGAGGCTGGCTCCACTGTCACATGGATCTCTCCTCAGGCAAAAGTAATTGCCCTCACTGGATTTGACCGTCAAGGTGGGTATGGAATGGTGCGCAAGGTGCACATTGAAGGGATGCAAACAATCCCGCCATACGTTGCTTTTGCTGGGAAAGTGCCAAAGTCAAAGAACATGCGTGAAGCGAGGGAGCAACGATCCGTAGAGGCCTTGGCATGCCCCGTAAACCATCCTGGCATTATTAAGTTTTTTGGTATTCACGCCAAAACTATGGAAGCGTACACATTGTGGTGGAATGGTGGTACATGGCTTGAAATGCGAAGATTGGATGAGAAGGTATCAGAGAACGTTGACTAGCATGAAATGAAGCGGGTGTGGAAACTTACAGAGGACAATCAAAAACATTTTAGCTTGTTCCGAAGGCACAAGGCAAAGTTGGCGTGGGCTTTAGTGTATGTGACACATCTCATGCACGAGTCTTTGGTGCTACACAATTACCTAAACCCTCAAAATATACTGCTGCATTTCCCCGATTATTCGGATGAAGTAATCAACATCGGGATTTGTGATTTCGGAATTTCAAGTCGTTTTGATGAAGGAGCTCCTTCACATTATGGATATGATTCTGAGGAGAAGAAGCAGCAATCCTTACAAAGCCGTTGGTGGGTGGCTCCGGAGTTGTTTTATACGTTTGGTCCACGAAATTCCAGTACGAGCCTAGAGATTATGCAATCACAATATAAATATACAGTGCAATCAGACTCGTATTCTATTGGAAAGTTGACCGAATGGATGAATCTTCTTAATATGGTCGAATACGATACGGACTTTTTTAAGAGGCGCGAGGGATCCATGTACTTTGCCATCAAGTTGGGTGAACTCACTAACCCTGATCCAAAGAAGAGACCGACATGTATTGAGGTTACAAAGTTGCTCATGGATAAACCGTGGTACATGAAGCCCCCGGAAGTAGTTTTCCGTGACTCAATTTTGTAGTAGGACTATAGGAACTGATGTTATCAAGTCGGCTTCAAATTGTTGGCCACATTGTGCGCCTTTCATTTTGTAATAGCAATGTCAATATACAAAAAGTTTTTATACCATGCGTAATGTCTTCCAAAAAAACAAGTATGTTGAATGCAGACCACCCTGTTCCGTTACTTCCATATATTGAATGCTGAATTTGGATTTTGGTGTTCAAACTTCATAGAATTGTTGGTTCAGATGTACTTGGCCACATTTGCTTCCAAACTATTGTGCCATAGAGTTTAGGAAACAGAAACTAAATTTGAGGCTCAAAAGATTTTCATCCAAAAGATGCCTTCTCGTAATGTCTTTTATAAATAATCGGACTTTATCCTATGACCCCTAAAGTTTCGGAAGTCCCCTTGGGGGACTCTTGAAAGTTTGGGCAAGCTTCTATGAGCTCAATTTTTGGTGAAACTTTTTGAAATTGTCTCATAAGATAGAGCAACTTATTATCTCTATAGAAATATAATTTTTACTTCAATCGGTGCTCGGGAGCAAAAGTTATGCTATAATAACCTTAAATCGGGCAAGACCGAGTAGCCCACAAAAATCTACAAAAAGTTGAAATCATTTTTTTTTTTCTTATGCATTATATGTTTGTCTAAATGGGAATCTTTGATTCATTCCATTTAGATTATTGATGTGAAAGTTCTGGAGATTCTTTTTTTTTCCAGACAATGAAAGCATTTTCTTGAAAAAAAAAAATTTCTTTGACCTTGAATGCTAATAACCTTCAAATCTTCAATCCGTAAGGTCAAAAATCACAAAATTTTTACCACATGATGTGAAATAAGTGTAGTAGAAGATCCTACGTTTGGATTCTAAAAAGATATATTTTTCCTACTTCCTTAAGTGAATGCAATAGAAATGGCAGTTTCGAGCAAATTTTGATGGAAAAATGTTGTTGAGACTTTAAGTTAAACAAGGGGCCACTGCGGTCGCCCTGGACACGAGGTCGTCTGAACACGCGGTCGCCCTGGACACGCAGTCGCTTGGACACGCGGTCGCCCTGGACACGCGGTCGCCTGGTACCCGCAGTCGCCCTCACCTGCCTTCGGACCCGCAGTCGCCCTCCATACGCGCCCCAGGCGACATCGGGTATATAAGAGGTCGCCCATCACCCGCGTTCTCCACTCCTGGCTTTGCGCATTGTCTCTCATCCGCCTTGAAGTGGCTGAGTGCTTGCTCGTGAGCTAGGGGTCAGAGTTTTGGAGGGCGTATTTTGATCATTTTGGCATCAGGGGAAGGAATATTCCTGTGTATTGCGATGGAAGAGGAGGCCCAACCTTCGCCACCTGTTGTACCGAGATCAGAAGCTGGAAAAGAGTCCAAGGCGCTTCGAGGCAAGGATCGAAAAAAGAAAGGAAAAATCCACAAGAAGCGCAAGGCCATCTTGATCCATCCGAAGATTAAGGCTTTCAAGGGTTGGAGAGATGAACCCACGCCTTGGACTTATAAGACGGTTCAGAAATATGTGGATTGGTGCCACATCGACAAGTTATTTCCGTTGTATCGTCACAAGTTCTACTTGAAGTCGAACAAGGTAAATCTTGCATATTGCAAGAACAGAGCCTTCTAAGAAAGATGCTGCGAGGTGTGGAAGGAACTCTATAAAGGCCTACAAACGTATCGAAACGACAATTTTTCTTTCTTTCTTGCAGGAATGGTGTATGTTGAAGTTGTATTGAAGAAAGAGGTGGATTGGTCAAGCATTAAGGATCTTCCAATCGGGACCCATCCAGGAGAATCAAGTATTCCTTGGGCAGATGTAGCGCCGGATGTGAAGGAATCGGTGACATCGGCAAAGCCTGGGAAGTTTTTCATTTCTGATGAAAATGTAGTGTGGTCGGCGACTTCTAGCGAAGATGAACACACCCATGAATACGATGGATATTCTTTCCACAGTGATGATGACGATTTTCTCATGGAAGTCATGAACAAGGCTTTGGGTTTGGAAATAGATAGGAAGGGAAAAATAAAGGTTGACGAGCCCATCACAGAATCCCACGTTGATGTGCAAGGCATGGAAGATGCAGGGCCTATGGAAGTGGAACATGTTGTTCTAAAGCGGAACCGCAGCGTTGATGGAAGCGATTCGGAAGACGACATAGAGTTGTTGAGTGTCAAGGCGGCAAGTGTAAGATCTGCTTTGCGTGAGAAGATGAATGAACTCCGTCAATTAAATGAGAATGAACTCTCAGTACAAGTGGGTCCCGTTGTCGTAGATGATTTGAAGAAGCAGTTGGAGGGAGTAACAAAAAGCATCCAAGAAAACGACAAGTACTTGAAGGATTTGGAAAAAAATCGTGATTTTTATTTCAGGCAGCGTGAAAGTGGAAGGGTGCACTACATGGACGAGTATGTGGTATGGCAATCAAAGCGCGATCTCCTGGAACGTGAACGTTGGATTTACGAGAATGAAAGGCGAGACCTCGATGTAGCAATAAAGAAAAAAGAAAAAGAATATTGCATCGCCGCTGTTGAACATGAGCCAAGTACCAGTGCTGAAGAAGTGGCAAGGCTTCGTTCATTGGTGAAGCTACACTCCATGAATGCAATGGCGGTACAAGAATCGCTACGCCATTTGGAATCTGAACTTTATTTTCTCAAAGAATGGCGGAAGTTTCAGATGAGTACCATAGGAAAAACAGAGGCAGAGGTGGACGCAATGGGGCCGGGTCCCATTGAAAGCGACTTTGTTTTTAGCACTTAGTGGTACACATAGGAGCAGAGTGGGAATTTTACATTTTGCCCACCCTTGTTTGGGATGTTAGACTATCAGTTACCTTGAGTAAATAAATAAATATAATATTTTCTCATTCAAAAGTGTTTATATTTCTTTTTTATGGCGTGTGTATGAAAACTTCTTAATTGGCATGTTGCCCCATATGGGGGTGAAGACATTTTATGAGAAGTGTAGAGCTCTAAATTTCAAAGGATCTATGAAACTTGAGTTGTAATGTTTGTGTTAAAAAAGAATTTTGATAACAAAATGAAGATAACTTTTATAGATATGAATTGTAATCCTTGAAGGACTATGAAGTTTAGTTTGGTATTTCTGATAATTCTTTCATGCTCTATTGATACAATAATTTGAAATTACAGCATGAATATTATAGGAATGATGGCACCGCACCCCCCATAATGTAATTGTGAAAGCTTGTTTCATGTCTCCAAAAATATTGTAGACGTTAGAGCAGATTTTCAAAGATTTGCTGTGAAATTGGAGAGCGAATAAAAAAATTACCAAAAAAAATTAATTATTTTTTTTAGATTGTTTACATTCATGGCTTGGTAGTTGGTACGGATTACCGAAAACTTGAACTGCAGAATTCCAAATGACACCGATGAAAGTTAAAATAAGGAGTTTTATTTTGCGGACCTTGAAGGAAGGAAAAGCTTATGAATTGGTCTAACTTGTCTTTTGCTCTTTTATTTGAAAATTTCCAAATTAAAAAATAAAGAATGATAACCCATAAAAGAACGTTTAGTCTCTTGATGGATAAAAAGGATTCTGTGCAAAACTCCAAATACATGTGCCTTTAATTTTGTAAATATATCTTGGAACTTTCTTGAAGAATATATGAACATATCATCTTCTTAGGAATACATATTTTTAATTTGAATAAGTCCTAAAGAAGTAAGACTTATGCCAAAGAGTTTAAAAACCAATGAGACTAGACACTAATAGAGTAATAGATATAATTGACCTAAATTTTCTTTCTTGTTTCAAATAGATTTTCTCATACATTATATTCTTTGCTACATGAAAAGTTTTGATTAATTTTATTTTGATATTAAATGATGTGAAAGATATGGAGGATCTTGGTTTTTGGACAATCATTTTTTGGCTTGCTACCTTAGGAATTAGTGAGTTTTAATTCTATCTTGCTAATATAAGTATTAAAAAAAATTTCAAGCTTGTATGGACTTCAACTTAAAAATAATTTTGAGCATTAAAAAAAAATTGCACAAATTAATTTCATTTTCCTACACGTTGCTCTAAGTTCAGTTCTTTATTATTTGGATTCAAACCTTATAACTTAGTATTGCTAGAAAACTTAAGTTAACCGCTGAAGTCCAAAGGCCTTATTTTCAAAAAGACCACTCAAAAGTATCACTTCTATTGCAAGGTGGCGAAGGTGTTGACAACTTTAATTTTTTGTTCCGGCATATCTAAGTAATCATACCGTAAGATCTTTTACTAGACTAGTATATAAATGTGTAGAAGAAATTGAAAAATATTTTACCATGTTCATTGTAAGATATTTACATTTAAAGTGAAGTAAGCGATTTTTTTTATACCTTGCTTGAATATATTTTTTGGCTTTGAATCATCTTAACCCCTAAAGTCCCAAAGCTATTTTCTGGCCCTAAACCACTGAAAACTGTCATTTCTGCTGCGTTCATCCAAGAAACCAAAAAAAATTTAAAAAAAAATTAAACCGTAGGATCTTGTACTTCATTTGTCTAAGATCATGTGATAAAAATTTCATCAAATTTGACCGTACGGATTAGAAGACATCAGCATTTTGTAGTTGGACAGTCATGTTTTTGAATGCTTTTTTTCCAATTTCAGCTGACTTTGGTCGCCATTTGGAACAAAAATTTACTCTATGGACTCCAAGTTTAAAATTTTTGTATTGAAGAATTGTGTTGAGAACTTATGAAAAAAATTTCAAAAAATAAACACTCGATTTTCATTCTTTAAAAAATTGTTAAGTAGATGTAGGTCCAAGATTGAATAAAAAACTAAATCATTAATAGCTCCAAGGTTGTATTGAAACACAATAATTCCAACGGTGAGATTGTTCTAGCAAGAAAGAACAACCTTATCTAATGTTTTTTTTTTCAAAATTCTAAAAATTGCATTCAAAAATGAATCCTAAAAATTATTTTTCCAAGAAAATGCTTAGATTGCCCAAAAAACAGGATTGTCCATAACTAATTCAATACTTGTCCAAATAGAATGAATCAAAGCTTCACACGTATATAGAAATTTAATATTTTAGGAAAAAAAAAAATTAAATTTTTTTTTGACTTCCTGTGATTTTTTTGGTGCTGCCCGACGAGTTTGGTTTGGGGCTTTTTGTGGTATAATTTTTGCTCCCGGGCACCAACTGAAATAAAAATTATATTCCCACGAAGATAATCAATTTTTCTTTCTTCAAAAAAAGTTTTAAAAAATCAGAACAAAAATTCAGCCTGTACGTTCCTGCCCGAAATCCCATTTGTCCCCCAAGGGGACAATGGGACTTTAGGGAGTAACTTAGAATTTGGGCAATACTGATTTTGAATCTACTATTTTTTTATGTTGAAGAATTGAATTCAGAGTTTAGTAAATTAAAAAAAAAAAAACACTTCATTTTCACTTGTTAAGAAGCTGTTAAGAAGAAGTAAGTTCAAGATTGAAGGAAGAACTAATGTGTTAAAAGCTCTAAGATGGAATTGAAATATAATAATTTCATTGGTGAGATTGTTCTAGCAAGAGATCTGTGGTTCAATTTTTTTATATGTATTGTGAACCCGTTTTCCTACTTATTCATTGAATTGCAGAAGTTACAAGACGTACGTTTTTTTTTCTATAAATGTTGGACGACATTACTTCACCATCAATACAAGGTAGAGAAGTGTACAATTTCAATTTTAGGCACATTGAACTGGCAATTGGCTAGAATGATGAATCACAAATTTTTGAACAATGTACTTGAATAAGTGAAGCAGAAAATAGTTTGGGTTGCATCGGTTTAGAATTAAATATTGATGATGATTTCCAAATTTTGTATGGATGGCCTCATTTTTAAACAAGAAAGGCAAGGTAGTATATATTGAAAACCAAAGCAATATAAAATTGCAGTACATAAGTATAAATTAGAAAACGAAGCCACAGAAGTGGAATCGAAGAAGAAAAACAAAACTACTAAACACTGCTTGCCATTGCTAGTGTAGATATAGTATGACCATATGCTAGGGGCCTTACAACACGTATACTATTATGCAAAAAGATGTTCACGTAAACAAAGAACAAAAATGTTTAGATGATAACATTTGTGTCGTTTTGAGAACCACTTCCTTCGCCACGTTCGTAGGTGGATGACTCCCCAACATCAAGCTTACGCTTGGCACGAGTTCGTGAAGCTGGTCCGTCCGCCTTCAAAATGGAATCCAGGACTTTGGAATTCTTTAGAGCTTCGAGGGTCTTTGTGATCTTTGGAGAGTGTTCTTCCAACAGATAGTCGAGGGCTTGAGTTTGGTAATAAGGCCCGTATACAGAGTCTAAGTAAGACATGCTGTCCAATTCATCTATGGAGGCCGTTGCATCTTGATTGGCCACCCTCAGTCCTTGAAAATTCCAACGGTGTCGTTGTGGATGAGGACCCCAATTGAAGGTTCCGGAGGTCTTATTGAAATATCCACCAAGGCACTGGTAGAAGAATGCCCTCCTCCCTTCGCCTTGTGGCCCTTTTCCCATCAACTTGACTCCAACTCTGGCAATTTCTTCCAGATCTGTTTCCCAATTCGATTGGGAACTAGCAACTCCCTTTTCCAAATCATGGTTTCCTTGTCTCCAGCTCCAGAGCAAGTCTCGTCCCCACATTCTGGTGTCTTCTGTGGTATCACTGCTGTGTTCCCAAGAAGGAGGCATGTTAGTCGTCAAGTTGAACATGGTGTACAAACGATCATGGAATGGTACTGAACACAAAACGCAACGACGTTTAATCAAACAGTGCGTGATGAGACATTGAGGATGGTACACATGTGTACATGATCCAAGTGCCCAGCCACCTTCGGGACCAAATTGCTCTAGACATATGGGACATTTGGTGTGGTCCAAAACAAAGGGTGCAGGATGTGGCCACAGTAGCTTTTTTTCCTCCACTTCGATATGGCTGGACATTTGTTTTTTGTGGTCCCAACCATTTTCTGTCCAATCAGTGTCGGTCTTTTCCGCCAAGTCCATGTTAGTGGGGAACATGTCCTCCATCAATGCCCATGACGTGAGACCGCACTCTCGTTTAGGCTCTTGTGCAACGAAGTTTCTTGAAATTTTCTCCAATTCCTTTGCAACTTGTTGTGCTCTGTCCACTGAGAGGATACACGCGACCTTCCAATGATAGTATGTGGCCCCCAACTGTGACAATTGATCTCGAAGCATTCTATTTTCTTTTTCGAGATCCAATCTCAATTGTGACTGTACGGAATGAGGAATCACAGGAAACGAGAGTGAATCTTGGGTCTCCTGGAGATCATTTTTGGTAGTATCTTCCAGAATTGCCGTAAGAAGCGCATTTGGAGTCATTGAAGAATGCTTGGCACGCTTGGCAACAGGAGAATGGTGAAGCAAATCATCGGTGAGGTCGCCTACAACCTTGTCCAAATGATGTGAATCCGGCTCAAGAAAGGCATCATCCATGTCCGACAAAGTAAAAGTGTCTTGTATTTTGTCTCTGAGGCGTTGTAATTCTATAGATTGTTGAGAGAGGAGACGATTTTTGTGTGCACACTGAGATTGCAACTTCCTGACATTGCTTTGCAGCAAAGCAATGTTAATGTCCTTGGTCTTTAGGAGGTCGAGAGCCTTAGCTAGAGTCATAGCGTTGTCAGTTCGAGTCACTCTAGATTGAGGGATGGAAGCACGAACAACTGCTCCCATGGGCATGTCATCGCTTGGACCAAATTCGAAGACGTTGTTGGCATCTTGTGCTGGCAACGGTGGATGCGGACCTGCTGTTGAAGTTGATCCTGGCCCAATTCGCGTGGTTGAACGTCGCACCTTCGGGAGGTTTTTCACTCTTTGACCTTGTGACGCTGAACGATCCTTATCATTTTCAATCTGAACTTTGGCGGGGCCCACAGTGTCTTCTTTGTCTTGTCCTATGTTTGGCTTCCGCGTACCGTCAGAATCAGGATCTTCATTGGAATCATCATTGTGAACTTCAGTAGCTATTCTGTTTCTAGGAGCACTTCGAGTAGGCCCAAGTCCCCCGTCTGGAAAAGCCATAACACCTCTTGGTATTGATCCGCTTGTTGGACGTGCCACGTATGTAGTTTCCTTGACTGTGCTCCAATCGACCTTTTGTAGGGCCACCTCAGCATATGCTCCTCTAGCGATGAAGAGAGGTACTTCATTCCTGTCTACGTTGGGAGTTTTATAAATAGCCTGCCACAATTCTATACACCTTTGAGTGAAGTCTGCATTTTCACAATGCTTCATATTTGCCTTGTTAGTGTGACGGTTGTGATAATGGCGCCACGCCGGAAACATCTTGCTGATGTGACACCATTCGATGTAGTCTTCGCAGGTCTGCATTGTCCATGGCTGTGGCTCCTCGTTCCACCCTTTAAAAGCAATGTGATTTTCACTATTCAATACATGTAACCGCTTCTTATAAATGGTGCCCTTGCGCTTCCGAGTCCTGTCTTTGGCAGCCTTGCTCAAGCAACCAAGAGTGCGCGTTGTCTGAGGAAGAGGAAGTGACCCCTCACTGTTGCCTCCGGTAGCCATGGAATCTCTGTACGTCGAGAACTTGCGATAACACAAGCTGGGATGAATGAAAAGTAAGAAGTAAACATTCAACACAGGGATCACGCATGCAGCCAATAAAGGATACAAGACAGAGAGCCAAAGTGGAGAATGAAGGTGAAGAAGACCGTACGGGCGCATGGATATATAGGTGGGCGAGCACGGGTACGCTTCTTTGAGCATGTGTTCTGGGCGACTTTGGGTCCAGCTTGGGAGACCGCGGGTCCAGGAGGGGGCGACTTCGGGTCCAATATGGGCGACCGCGGGTCTAGGAGGGGCGACTTCAGGTCGAATAGGGCGACTTCGGGTCCAAAAGGAGGCGACCGCGGGTCCGAGCGTTCGCCTCAGCCGCGGTCTCCCTTACCCGCATTCTCCCATACTTGTGTTCTCCTACCCGAGGTCGCCTACACCTGCGTTCTCCTACCTGCGGTCGCCCTTACACGAAGTCGCCCTACTTGAGGTCGCCCTACCTGAGGTCGCCCTAACACGAAGTCGCCCCTACCCGCGGTCGCTGTGTACCCGAAGTCGCCCGTCCACGTCACACCCGCATGCGCCCCTAAAATGTACCACGCGGACGCCACATGGCATCCACGTAGCTTAGGTAAAAAGGGGGTAATTTTTTGAAAGGTCAAAGGTAAATTTGACTTTATGTGACGTCGCGGAGGGTCTCCTGGATGTCGCGTGATGTCTGTCTGTCGCGATGTCGCCAGGTCACGCAGAACAACCCTGCTACTGAGCGGTGTTTGTAAAGATAGCACAGCAATCTAGTCATTGAAGTCTCACGGCATCGACACAACATAGGTTGCAAGTTTCAGAAATCAATTACCTCAACATATTTCGAGGGGGGGACATCCACGCTTGTCAACTGCCCGCGCCGCGCCTGAGACCTTATAGCCATGGCGACTTCCGCCTTCAAACTATTCTGGAGAACTAAACACGGAAGGTTCTTATTAAAATGGAGTACGTCTACCCACTCCTTGCATTTCAGAAGGAGAAGCCCAGTGTCACAAGTAGCTGGGGCTTGGTGTCCGATGTTCCGAAAGCACGGACGGGGACTTTCGCAAATGCTGCCTGCAGTTCGAAGATCACGTTGCACAAACAGGGATTGCCGCGTAGGAGTAGAACCGAGCACAGTCTGTATAGGCCTTTAGTTTCAGTGAATACCGGTTGAATAAGGTATTAGGTCAAGAAACCAAACACCTACAAGCTGAAACTGAATTTTGGAAAAGACTGAAATATTCCAGAGATATTATTCAATAGATTCTCCTTGAAAGAGAAGTGGATTCGGCATCTTCCCAAAGTCGTCTTACATTTCTTTGAGCATTTTAAAATTAGTTATGAAAATTTCAATTTTGACTAGCAGAGACCTCCTACATCGTCCACCCTTGAAATGTACATTGTTTGTACATCAGTGAAGGCTATGTCCCGAATTACACTCGAGCCTTCTACCTTACCACTGGATTACTTGTACGTGTATTTAGGATTCACTTAAAGATGATATCAGTTCATATGCGATACGCTAGATCAATAATAGCCAAAGTGATTTTCGGTGAATACCTCTAGACTGTTATTGCTACAAACTGATAAATGCTATATTCTTCTAACTATTTTTCCACACAAAGGTTTTTATATTTATCTAAATCTACATTTTTAAAATTGGTAGATGATTTGCAAAATTGAGGTACAATTGTTACCACTGCCCTCAACATTGAAAGCACATGATGGAGAAATGTGTGCATGGGTGGCTGGATTATATTTTATATCTGTCAATCTACGGTGGCACTATAAGTCCAGTTAAGAGATTCTTGATTCTCGAATCCGGCTACGTGGGGGAATTTTAGCCAATTCTATTCCTTCGACAGTTTCATTGTAACGGCAAATTATTATTCTGATCGGTTTAATGGTACCCAACAATTATTGTAGCACCACTGTGACCTTAACCCTCCAAATAGCCTCTATCTGCAATAATTAAATTTATGGCATCGTTAATACAATGGTTCTTCATTCATTCATCCTAGACTCACTGGATTTCGCTCGACATCTTCAAATTTCTGATCACAAGGTGCCAATATCACAACTCAGCATTATGTGTATGGAGTCTCAAAGTACAAGCAAGCAATTTGCTAAGCATATTTGAAGTGATTTTTTGGTTGAGTGAGATTGCATCCATAGACTAGTTGGTTGTGATGGCAACATTGGTGACATGGTTGATGCTTCTTCTAGATCTTCAATATAGGGGTTTTGTCTTTGTTCCGTTGGTTCTGTATCATTGCATATTGTAGCTGATTTGTGTATAGTTGCTAGGCGTATAAACGGATTTACACTTAATGCTATTGATAAATAGAATTAAGTATAGTCACTATATAGCCTTTACTAACTGCCACAATGATTTCTTGTTCTATATAGGTTTATTAGTGGAGAGTACTACTATCTTTTGGTATTCATTATGTCTGCAGTGTAAAGCTTTTCGAGATTCCTGACTAAGATTGAATTATTTTGTAATTACACTACATTTGGGAAGACGACAATATATGTCAGTGTTTAGGCCATCTTGCATTTTTTGAAATCAGATTGTTTTCGTTATGCCAGCAGTGGCGCTTAATGTGGCCTTATATATATATATATAAAATATTGAAAATAGAATATTCATTTAGTTAGTGCATTCATTACTAGACTCAATAAATGGCTGTGCACTTTTCCTCTTCATCTACATTTATGCAATTGGCGCTTCCTTTATATTTTCCGTTCTAATTCACTTCATGTGAAAGTCTCATCACCGCACATATTTCTTGGCTTCGAGAAATTCTCTTGGTATTGCAAAATGGTCACTATCCGAGCAGACGGTCATGAGGTGCCCCTACGTCTTCGAGTGAATGCAGATGGTATTGCTGAACTTCCAGTGCATCTACTTCATGTCTAATATGGCTTCATTCCTTCTTCCATTTATGTTGAAGAGGAAGTTATGTCTGAGAGTGGAACTTTGCTCGAATCAGTGTTGATGGACAAGACTAGAAGTGAGAATGGTCATTACTGGATTCTATCTAAAGGTCGCTATAGGGCATTTGGTTTGTCTATAGATCACATGGTAGGATTGACTGAAATATTGATACCACAATCTGATGCTTCTGTTGTTCAATTTACATCTCTTAGAGATGTTAAAATCGAACCTAATAGTCCTTTGGCATCAAAGGATTCAAGAGGTTGTAACAATGTGGGTGCACCAACCCAACAACTCTTAAATCTAGTAGTAGAGTTATCTAGTGACTCAAAGGGAGAGGTGGTTGCACAAGGTCGTTTTTCATCAAAGGCACGTATGATGGTACATGCGTCAACGAGTGCAAGCACTCCACAATCTACCTTTGGCCTCCATAGTAGTCCGGATAGTTCTTCATTGTCACGCCCTTCATTGTATCCACTAGACCGTCAATTTCCAAGTATAATACACAGTCTGAAGAAGTTATCAAATGTCAAGGGGTGTAGGAACAAAGTAGCACATATAGACTTTGAATCTATTCAGTACGAGAAGGTCCAATTTCTTCCATCTCATTTTGATGGTGATATTTTATTTGAGTTGCTACCTTCTCGATCATCGGCCTCTTAAGTATCTTCTAAGAATATGAGTGGAATGGACAAACAATACATGGTCACACATGGTGTCATACAATAACCTCGAACATTCACAATGACTTAGATCTGAAGTTCAAGACGTCCAATTGTGTTGGACATTTAATATGTATGAACAATGCATGCAACTATTTGAAAAGATGCTCCAAGAGAAATGAGACTGAGTGGTTTGGTAATACCATTTCTCCATTCAATGTTGGAGACATTCCTCCAAAAGATTTGTCATTAGTTTGCAAGGTCTGTAAAGAAAGTCCTACTTGTATTGATTTTTGTGACGGAAAGATTTATTATGTTTTTAGTGGACCGGATATGTCCTGGGCTTGCATTCATCTTAGCAATCACAAACACCCTGTGGCAGATGGTTTGTGTAGGGATTCTTTGACTACCATAACAAATCTCATTGCTCGTGAAGTGGAGAAGACCCCTACTGCAAAAGTATCCGCCATAGCTTTGGCTGCTAGCAAGGAATTCCTAGACACATTTCTTGTTCATGCCGGCGATGGTCCCAAAGAGATGTTGCGAGGGAAGGCGCTGGATGATGTTATGGACAAATTTCAGGTCCTGAGCTCTCCAAACGTGCGGAATATTATTGCCTCATTCAAGAACTCAAGCAAGGGGGGGAGAAATAGACCGTATTCTAGCAATGAAGAAACAAGCAAAGATAGAGTTCATCCACGGCAGTGTATTTCCAGGACATGGAAAGGACAAAGTTTACGTTTTCAAGATGTTGGTTGATGGTCCTAGAAGCGGTGTTGATTTGGTAAGGCAAATGCAAGCAGGGAGGGATCTAGAAAATTATTGGATCATATTTGATTACGCCAAGCGTGTTAAAGATTGGACAACTATAGCATGTCATGTATATGATTCAATATTCTGCAAGGTTATGACAATAGCAATATGCGATATGCAAACTAAAGACACTGAGGGTCAAGTCATAATGTGGAAATGCCTAAACAAGGTTATGGAGAAGAATGGTATACCTTATCCAAACTTCAAAGGGTTTATGGCGGACAATGCTCAAGCAAATTGGAACGCTGTTCGCATTGTATATGGATTAGGTGATCCAACTGTGAAGATGATTGACTGGGAATGTACTTGCCTTTTCCACTGGGCAACGTCATTGAAGCAGCACACTGAAAGACTCATTAGAAGAGAGTTCCAAAGTCAGCACATGAAGCTTTGTAGAGACTACAAAGACGCCAAGACCCTAGCAGAAGCAAAAAACATGTACTTACAGATAAAAACATGGTGGTACTCCTCTGGTGCATCAATAGAGGAATCTTTGAGGGAATTAGAGTTGTGATTAGCATTCTGGCACTTCAGATATCGGCAATGGGGCGGGTTTATGGAAATGGTAAGTTTATAAATTTTTGTCTATAGTTTTCAACCCTAAACATGTTCAAGTATTTTTTTTCTCTCAATATTCTATTATGTAATACATATTGTATATTGCAGGATCTATCATTGGAAGAATTGGCTGATATGCCATCTTGTAATTTGTCGGAAATCGTGCACAATAAGTGGTTGCAGGCATTTGGTAAACGTAGCACGGACTTGTATGTTGCTACATGTGATGATTGGGTCCGCGCTTTCATGCAAATGACAAATTACCGAGTATATTTGAATGGCGGGACCATCTTGTCACGATTTGAAGCTCAAGAGAGCAGTTGCATCCATGGATGGTAAAAAAATCACAGATGCTTTGTGTAGCATGTCTGGTGTTGAAGAATATTGCACTCGCATACCGCACTTGGAAGGAGAAGAAGTCTTTGGGTCATCAAAGCAGAAATTGGACCTATCCATTGGTTCTAAAGGTGATTCTCATCGCCCAGACAAGGTAAATTTTTCGCACCCGCAAGTTCAAAATGAGTGTATAGAAGCACCCAATTCAAATTTTCCGAATACCACCCCCGTTATGCCTCATGTGAAGCATGTGTTTGAAATAGATTGTGACATGTCTGAATGGCACATTGCTCGCATTTCTGTGAAGTCTAGGAGGAAATGCCATGCAATTCAGTTGCAAACAAAGGTCAAGTACACAATGTTTATAGTCAGGGGCTCTAAAGCAATAGCAGCTCCCATATATAAAGGCCAAAAGCGAGAGTTCAAAGGTACAAGGGTGGAAACAAATGAATTCTGGTTTTGTCCAGATGATATTAAGCGTTGTGTGATGGGTCCAAAAAGACCTTATGTGCTTAGTTGACCCAAAATTCCAGATGTATGGCTAGTGGCAATTGGAACTAATTTAACTTCTAATGAGATCATTATGTTTGAAGAGGCGGGATTCCACCTTCAACAACGGCTATGCTTGTCTCCGCGGCGTTTGTTCACATCGTCAAAACTATTTGAAGTTGTAGTGTGGACTCATCCAAGGCCGCCTCATGCGGATTAACCTCCATCCATTCGCAATGGAAAGTCTATTCGAAGGAACGAAAAAGCGCCCACTGAAGATCATCGTAACCAATGGAAAAGTGCAAGAAATGTGACAGAAACTATTTTTGGAGTGAACATTCTTCCATATCCAGGCCTTGGAACTGTCATCACTTTGCAATCTGGTACTGAACATGACCATAAGGTATACCGCATAATTTTGTGCAATTTTCCATCTTGCACTTGCTTGTACTTTAGTAGTATGGCCTTAGCATCCATTGGGAAACGAAGAAAGTATATAAACTGCAAGCACTTGTACTACATTTTTTGTTATCTATGCAAGGCGGACTACAAGACAGAAAAGTTCATTCATGCACCAAGCTTGAGCATGGATGAAGTCATGATAGTTCTTGAGAGCCGGGATGATTTTACGCAGCTGATAGTATTCAAATTTTATGTCCAAGTATCACTCAAATGTACGTTTTGTCCATTATAGCTTTATATTTTTCTAAGTAGCATTGGATGTATTTCTGGACATTGGTCTCGTTATGCAAACGCATAGTTTCTAAGAGCCAAGAAGCCCTACATGTGTAAACGGATTCCAGAGATTAATAGATTGTGTTTGAGCATTATTTATCTACTATGTCGTGTATGTGAACTTGTGGTCTAGAACATGTAAGTTCCATGAAGGCAAAAGAAGGAAGAGAAGGATAGGGATATAGTAGGACTAACTTTGTGACCCTAAACTACGTGAATTGGAACATTCATATGTTTTAATGAAGACCGTAATGTATTGTCAGGATTAGACAATGGACTTTTGGAATTCATCACACTCTTGCATCCCATTTGTTGTGTCAGTATGGAGAAAACAAATGGTTTTGCTTCTTACTATGGTACCAAAAGAAATATAGGCCTACACATTCGTAAGAAATGGGATTCACTGGGGGAGGGGTTGTTGACAATTTACCCGAGAAAATGGGCTCTAAAGTGTAGAGGTTGCTGGAAAATGGGGACGCCACGGTCATAGGGCCACAGTAATAGGACTGACATCTTACTATATTTAGCAATATAAAAATATAAAAATTGCATTTTCCAATATTTTTAAATAATTCACCAATATTTTAATACATAATTGTCTGGGCTCGCTAAAAATACGCTCACAGCTTATAAGCTCTCCATTTTAGGCTCACAAACTAGCATCGTTGCAAATTCAAGCAAGACAAATTCATTTACTTCAACAAAATGGTAGGAGAGCTTTTTAGAGCTAGTTTGAATTGGTCACATGCATTTATTAGAAGCAACTTAAAATTGAAGCTATAAGAAAGTTACATGGGTTACAAGAAAGAAACCTAAAGACTAAATAGAGATAGGGTTGAAGATGGCATAGAGAGTTGCGCACATTGTCAAGGCTTATTTATACCGCCACAATTATTTGTCTACACAAATCAAATAGGAATTCACTTAATTTCAATAGAAGGGGCCTTTTCTTAGAAAGTTAAAGGATCAAAATATATACTTGTCCATAGAGTAGATTACAAGAGACAAATAATTGTCTTTGTATCATCCATAGTAGTTGAAAAACTGTGATTGAAAAATCTAGTGAGAAAATAATATTGAAGGAAATAAACTAGTAGACTTTGAAGTTAGGAGGATGGAATTGATGACCATTGAAAAAAACTTGGTCCATTCTTGTAGAACTCAGTAGAAGGAAGAAATGAACTAGGGGAGGTCTAAAAATTTCCTACACATTGACTTACATACTTAAATTCTGAGTATGAGCATAAGTTGACAATGAAGTAAAATAACCTTATGCCGCCAATCACCCAATTCTAACATCTATTAGATCCTCTCATTTGCATCAACCACCCAACCATTACCACAATCTTATGAGGGAAGATCACTCCTTGGAATTTAAAGTATATACATTAGTTAAAGGGGTAACTGTCTAACTAATGTGGGGCTATTTACCTTAATTATTGTATTTAAAATGAAAATATTTTTACTTAATGGTTAAAAGGGTCATATTTTTGATACCCTATAGTTTTTATGTAAGTTCATTCTTGTGATTTTTAAAGTAGGGATATTTTATACATAAAATTTAAGTGTCCAATTTTTTCCATCTTTTCTCCACTTCACAAATTTTTCTTTCTCTACTACATACATGTATAGGATATACACCATGAAACCAACAACAATCAATTCAATTCAAGTGCCATTGATCAAGTGGTGGTTTTTAATAACAAGTTTATCATTGAGCACTTTAAAATCCCCACTCAAACTATCCCATGAACATTCCATACAATATGAGTGTGCTCAACTTATATGGCTTCAAAGATTAAAGTTAAATGGACTATAAACTCTATCTTCATATTGTACAGTTTTCAATTTGGTGAACCTACAAAGGTAAATCTCCCTATTTGTGCAATGTGACAATTTTTTCCACTTGTGGTCAATGTCTTACATTTACATTTTTTATTTTTCATATATATACTACTAATATTGTGGCACAATTTTAGTCAACCACCCTTCATCACAAATTTTTTTAACCATGTCCAGTTTATCATCCATACTATCTATCCACATCTATACTCATCGTATCATGAAAATTTGTATGACCCCTATCATTTTTTGTCAAAATGCTTCATTCTAATTGAAATCTACTCCCATTCCAAGTTGTCTTTATAGGGACACAACAAGATGCTTACCTCCACAAAATGTTGGGCGAATTAGATGTGAGAAAGTTACACATCCAATTAATCATTAGTCAAATGCAGAAATATGCACTGATTTTGTAGAGGAAATATTGCAACCATGCATAGAAGAGCAAATAGGGCAATTAAAGCTAGACAAGGATATGAAATTGATTTGATTGATAGATTTCTAGAGTGTGTACAAGTCAAAAGAATTCACGTCATGGATGAAGACAAATTATCCTCAGATTCTTATCATCTTTGTGCTAATTGTGTCTAATCCCGAGGGGTTTTTTTTGCATTTTTGCTTTTTTTAGTCATATTCTTGAAGAAAATTTGTAAAAAGAGAGTTTGAGTGATATTTGGTAGAAATCTCTATCAATATAGTGAAGGGTCTTAATAGAAGTACGGAGTGTTTGAAACATTCTATTTCCTTACTGTGAGTTCCCAATTTGTCACTTGGGACTCGTAGAATTATTTTTTTGGAAATTTGCAATTTAAAGTTAAGAAAAATATACAAAAAGCCATAAAAAGAGTGTAGGACCAAAATAGGGTTGTAACATACCCATTATAGTATTTGGTCTAGATTTGTGTTTAGACTTAGAATCCCACCAAACCGGGCCCAAAAATAGGTAGAAAGAACGAAACGGTTAGATTTGTAGGGTTCAAGTCACATAGGCCCAAAAGGGCTAAACCCCACCATGAATGTGACAATTCATGGCTAAGTCAGTCCGAGGGATCCACAACAAGGCCACTAGGTCGGGTCCTAGAGTTAGGTTTAGAAATTCCCCAAACCCCGATTATTAGCATGCAAGAGCAACCGACACAAGACCGGGCCCGTGGAGGAATCTACAGCCCAAGGATGGTATCATAAGGTGAATCGCATGCCAGGAATCCAACGACGAAATCGATTTGCCAAGATTCTTCTATCTGCAAAAGATTCCCGCACCATCGATAAACTCAAGAAGATGGCCAATTCATCTCCACTGACCAATTGTGCCAAGTACGGAAACGCACCTGCACATCTTCCATGTGACCCCCTGAGAGGTCATGTGAAAAATCCCGTCATCTTCCGACTTGCAGAAGAACCTTTTGTGGGTGGTCAACCCTGGTAACCTCCAACGGGAATTTCATGGAAATTACCCAGGTTGCTAGAAAATCTCACTAAAAATTATATTAGCTTGTTTTATGTTAATAATGCGCTCCATGAAGTTTCGCAACATTCCGATAGCAGCAAGTACCTGAACCGGCAAGATTCCTCGAGAATTAATCACGTGGCGGGGTCCCCGACGCATTGACCGGCATCCCGGGACCATACGATGGCGAAACGAAGTCAACCAAGAGTCTTTTCCGGCTCCCTCACACCTACCGGAGACCCTAGGCTATTTACATTTCTCAAAATAGGAGACCCCCAAGATCTAGGATTTTACCACGGTTTAGTTTTTAAACTAAATTAGCCTACGATGGTTTTTTGTCCTCAGTATGGGGGGTGAAGGGCTCTTGGACTAAACGCGGCGATCTGGAGCCAATGGCGCAATCCGTTTGACAATTGGAGTAAATCTCCAAAAGTTAGGAGGTTGGTCCAGCGTAGATAGGTAAAAGTAGTTTTTTAGGGATTAGGATGAAAATCTTTGAAGATGAGGATGAAAATCCAAGTTGATAAGGTTACTTTAAAACTCTTGAGGAAGGGGTGGGGCCTTGGAAACCTATTTAAGGTCCCCATTTTTCTCTCAAGAACACCCCCAAATCTTGTTTTGGGTCCGTGGGTCCAACTTATGTTGGGATTTTTGGCGTTTTAGCCAAGAAACCTCTACGGTGTTTTTGGAGCACTTTTGGCTCCATTGTTGCTTATTTTCAAGCTTTGAAGGTCCTTGGGGGTCCTTTTACCTTGCTTTGTGTACTCTTTTGTGAAGTTTTTGGTACCTTGTTGTAAGTGGAGAGCCTCTCTCTCTCTCTTGTATGTGTTGTGGTCTAACTTGTGAAGTTTTAAGAGTCTTCTTTGTATCTTGCACTAATCCTAAAGTCACCCCCCACCGTACCTTGGCAATGCCGCTTTGGGGGGCCTTTAGCGTGTGAGCTTTGTGTTGCTACGTGGTCTAACTTGTGTGTTTTCTCTTTGTGTTTATCTTACACCCTCTTCTAACCTTCTCTTTATTGAGTGGACCCCACTCCGGGACGGCAAAGCTTTGAACCTCCTTTGTGCATGTTTTCTAAAGTTATCCCAACCCTCTTCTAATCTTCCCTTTGTTGAGTGGACCCCCCTCCGGGACGGCGAAGCTTTGACCATGTGTGTGTTTTTTCTTTAAAGGTTTAGTTTTTTCCCTCTTCTAAAGTCTCTCCCATTGTGTGGACCCCCTTTGGAAACGGCGAAGCTTTGAACTAGTGACAAAGTTGAAGTCCTAAAGCATGTGTTAAAAGTATAGACAGCGGAGCTTTGAACCCCCGAGGTGTCAAGAAGTCCTAAAGTTGGTGTTAAAACCAACTTAACGGCAAAGCTTTGCACTTCCCCGTGTTTAGTTCCAAAGTCTAGTTTCCAAGACCTTTGTGGAAACCTCCAGAGTTTAGCTTCCAAGATATGTAGGTTCCTTTGCATTTAGTGAAGTTTAGCTAATCCCAAAGTTCTCTTAGTCTAGTGGTTCTTCAAGTATTTAGTGAGTCTCCGTGTTCCCCAAGTTTAGTGTATCTAGTTGTCCCCCAAGTTTTCTAGTAAGTTTAGTTGCTCTCCAAGATTTTAGTGAGTCTAGTTGTTCTCCAAGTCTTATTTTTCCCAAGTGCTATTTCCCTCAAGTCCTATTTTCCCTTAGTTCACCAAAAATCCAGTTTGCCAAAAATCCAGTTTTCCCTTAAGTAGTCAAGGTCCAGAGCCAGTACAGACCAGATCAGTCGAGAACCAAACAGACCAGATCAGTCAAGAACCAAACAGACCAGATCAAGTCGAGAGCCAGAACAGACCAGATCAAGTCAAGAACCAAACAGACCAGGTCACGTCATCAGAAAATCAACGGAAAACAAATAAATAAATAATTTATTTATTTTATTAAACCCGACCTCCCAGCAGCTAGCCAGCCAACCGGGAGGCCAGGCTTGGTCCGGCAGGCAGTTGGGGCCCTAGCTCGGTCCCCATTTCTGGACTCCTGTTTTCTTGATTTTTGGTTTCTCTCACACTAGGACAAAACAAAGACAAGATAAACAAAACAAAGGATAATGGGGGGCTGACCTATTGCTAAGTAGGGATTAGGGTCTAAAATCAAAAAGGGAAGAGGGAGGAAAGGATAAGTAGCACCTCCATACCTGCATCAAACAACTTTCAACTCTCACCAAAATCACACCTACACACAATGGAGGAAGGTTAGTGGGTCATAGAATTAAATAGGAGAAGGGGAGAGAGACGATAAATAGTGCCCTAGGCTTAGCTAAATAGGTGTTAGGAGGGAAATCTCGAGAATTCATAGTGACCATTAGGAGGTAAGATTAGGATGACACAAAGACAAGGTCGTGTAAGAGAGTAGGAGGGACATTAAACCTTCTTGGGGTTTGAATCTATAATTGTAAGACACCCATCAAAGCTTAGGTAGAATAATGTTAGTGTAGAAAGAGAGAAAGGGAAAGAAAAGGAGAGAGAAGGAAAGAGGAAGGGAAAGAAAAGGGTTAGATTGCATGGGTCCTAATTTTCGAAACATAAGTGGTGAAATTGGAAAAGGTCCCACCACCCAAGGGCCACCATGGAGTATGGAAATGTACGCACGAATGCGGACGAGCGTATTTCCGACACCAAAAGTGACGAGGTGAGTTCTTGAATCCATACTTGGTGTTTTCTCCTCATTAGCATTGATCACCTTAATTAGCCCTTTCCACGTGAATAGTAAGCCGTGATAAGAAAAGGTAAAAAATTAGAAATAGAAGTTAAAATTTAGAGTTAGTGTGGGGAGTAAAATTTAGAATTAAATTTAGAAATAAAAACTTAGAGTTAAATTTAGGAGTAAATTTTGGAGTTAAATTTAGGAGTAAATTTAGGAGTTAAATTTAGGAGTAAATTTTAGAGTTAAATTTAGGAGTAAAAACTTTAGGGTTAAAATTAGGAGTAAAAGCCTAGAGTTAATTTAGGGGTAGAATTTAGAGCTAATTTACTCAGGAATAAAAAAAACCCAAAGGTAAGCAAATCTAACCATAGAGTCAAAAATCTAGAGTTACAATTAGAAGTTGGAAACTAGAGTAAAAATTAAGCTTGGGATTTGCCGTAGAGTTAGAAATTCCGAGAGAAGTGTCAACCCTCAAAAGATAGTCTTCGACACTCATGGAAGGAACGTAAGGGTTCCCCGCTCATGTAGTTAGGGACGTTAGAAATGACGCCAACTACCCAGCCAACCCTATACATAGGATAGACAGTTAGGGAGTTAGGAATTACCATCACCGTTGATCATCACAGTCATCTTGTTAGTTACCCATGCATTTCTAGTAGTATTCGCTGCCATCCACGACACTTAGAAAGCGTTAGCACAAAAAGATCCATTGCTTCGAAGGCACAGTGGACCGCGCTCACAACACCCCCATATATTCAAAAGGTGGATTAAGGCATAGAACCTAGTCGGTGTTCGCCCGATTACCAAGGTTGGGTAATCTTGCGCCCACACTTACTTCTAATGTCTAGTTAAGAGTTTGAAAGGTTAATTAGTCATTTACGAGAGAATTTAGAATCAAAGGATTAGCTAGTCCTAGATGTGACAATTTGGCTAAATGAAATTAATAACGAAAGGTTCTTGTTAGGCCTAGAGAGTTTATGTAGTGGACACCATCCAATTGAGGACACCATCCAATTTGCAAAAATTAAAAATAATTATTTAAATCTTGTAGGTAACTTTTGGTTAAAGTGAGTAGAAATGCAAACGATATGGTAGAAGAGGTGAATGGAGCATTAAGAGAGGTGCTTTTAGCTTAAAACCATGCAAGGAGATGAATAACATAATTGGTTTGTCTGAATTCCTTGGTATCCAAATGATTTCCTCTTTGGGTAGAAATTAAAAGGAAATAATTAAACTTAACCATCCTGTAAATAGTACAAAATAGAATATAAATTTTCACTGTGGTTTTGGAAACTTTCTAGAATTTACCTTAAAGTTTTGGATTTTTCCAAATTTTAGTAGGATTTTATCTCAACATGGATAATTTCTAGAAAATTAGAAACATGTTTAAAGGTGGTTGACTTCTTGTAAAGTCATCTTTTAAAAATTAGGATAGGTGTAATTGTGCTAATAAAGCACCCCATCAAGTTTGGAGGCTTTTCGACATCAATAATTACTAGAACCAACAATTGCATTGAATTCAGGAAGAATTTACAACTTGACAACATATTGACCGGTGTACCAAGAGTTTGCAATGGCCAAATGGCGCAAATGAGGAATCTTTCCTTGCTACCTCAAACTTTCCAAACACTCCTGGCTAGTTAGTTTCTTTGAAAAATGCAAATTCCAATTGGATTTACCATTCTGGAGTGCTTTTTTCACTACAAGAGAAAAGGGTGTTTTAAATATAGTCCTAGAGATAACATTTTAGGTAATGACCTTTTTAGAAGATTTTCAGTAAGAATTTACAAGATATTTGTGTCTTTCTAGTAAAATTCTACTAGAAAGACACAAATATCTTGTAAATTCTTACTGAAAATCTTCTAAAAAGGTCATTACTTAAAATGTTATCTCTAGGACTATATTTAAAACACCCCTTTCTCTTGTAGTGTTTGTAAGCTTTAAAGTGGGAACTCGAGAGTTTAAGAGCCTATGAGTCTCAAAATTTGTGAGGTATATATTTCTTGGGATTGGGCTTGTAAAAAAAATAAAAAAAATTTCAATTTTTTTCTCTTTGTTGTGACTTTGTCACCCACAACTCTACAAGAGGCCCCTTGAAGGATCTAGGATTTAGAGCTCTCAAAACATTTTTAATTTTTTTTTCTACTTTTATAATAATAATAATTTTTTCACGACTCCAGCACCTTTAGAATCCCCTCTCAATATCTAAAGGTCCCTTGGAGAGTCTAGGATTTGGGACTCAAAAATATTAGAATTTTTTTTTTTTTCAATTTTTTTTCGCAACTTCATTACCTCCATAAATCCCCCTTGGTACCCAAAGAACCTATGGAAGCTATGTGGTTTGAGGCTCTCAACAAAAAAAATTAAAAACTAATTAATTAATTTTTTGTGACTTTGACACCCCTAATACTTTTCTCAGTACCAAGAAATCCCTTGCAAGATTTTGGGTTTGGAATTGTTAAATTTTATTTTAAAAAAATTATTTTAAAAATAATAATTATAGTAATAATTATAATAATAAATTCCATGACTTCATCATCCCACGAAAACCCTCTTGGTATAGAAAGACCGCTTATGGGATCTGGGGTTTCGGACTTTCAAATTTTAAATTTTTTTAACAAAATATAATAATAGTAATAATAATAATAATAATAAATATTTTCTTAAAAAAAATTCCGCGACTTCATCACCCTGAGAAAATGCTCCGAGAGACTCCTTGTAGATTTTGGAGTTTGGAACTACTAGAGAAAAAAAAAAAATTTAGATTTTTTTTGAAGTTAAATTTTTTTTTGTAACTTTGTTACTTCCAAAAAAGCCTCTTGGTACCAAGAAACTCCTTGAGAATTTTGGCTTTGGGAACTTTCAACATTTAAAAATAAAATAAAAAATAAAAAATTTAAATGCAATTAAATTAAATGTTTTAAATTTTTTCCTCAACTTTGTCATCCTGAAAAATCCCTTTTGGTACCAAGAGATGCCTTTGTAGGAATTTGGAGTTTGGAATTCTTAAAATTTATTGAATTAAAAAAAAATATACCAAAATATTTAAGTTTTTGAGTTTTATTTAGTTTAATTTTTCCCACAACTTCATCATCTTGAGAAAACCCTTTCAATACTAAGAAATTCTTTGCAAACTTTAAGATTTGGAATTCTATATTTTTTAAAGAGATTTATTTTTTAATTTATTTTATTTTTTAATTTTACTTTAGTTTCTCTTTATCACAACTTTGTAACTCCTTGAAACCCCCTTTTAGTATTAAGAACCTTCTTGTGCAGTTTAGGATATGGGATTCTTAAGAAAAATATTATTTTATTTATTTATTTTTCCTTTATCACAACTTTATAAACCCTTGAAAATCCCTTCTGGTACCAAGAGATTCCTTGTGAAGTTTGGGGCTTGGTACTCTTAAAATAAATAAATAGATTTAATTAATTAATTTTGCTTGTTTGCTTGTTTCCACAACTTTGCCATCCCAATAATCCTTTTGGCCTTTGTGGAGTTTGGAACTTTGAAAATACTTTTTTTTCAAAAAAAATTCAATTCTTTTTTTTATGCGTGAATGTATAGTGCAACTCCATCACCTCTAGAAAAACCTTTGGGCATTGAGAAGCCCCTTGAGGGTTTTGGAAGTTAAGACGCTCTAAAAATTTGCATGCATTGCAAAATGGTGCCTACCACATGAGCCTTCCATCAATTGTCCAAAATATTGGTTTATTTCGAATCTTTAAAAACTTAAAAAAAATCATAACCACGGAACCAAGATGAAATCAGATAACAAAAATCATAACCTATCCTAAACCCAGTCACAGATCAATCAACGCCGAAACTCATACAGATCAATAAGCCTAATTCTCTGGTATAAGACGCAGTATCTCCCATTCAATTATTTCCCTTTTCCTTTTATTTCTTCACCTCAGTTACATGATTGGTCCTTCTGCCTCTCTACTCTCCCTCTTTTATTCTGTAGAAACCGCCTCTAATAATCTCGCCTCCGAACCTCCCTGTAACAAACCGACAGTTAGGGTTCCAAACCTAATCAGTCATCACTCTCCTGAAGCTCTAAATTTGAGGGCCTATTCTTCTACGACATCTCAGTGAGACTTAACCTAGTTGTACAGAAATCACCGATATCATCTCCTCCCCAGGCTCTGAAACTCCTGTAGTGCACAGAGTCTGTTCTGATCGGTAGAAATATCTTTTAAGTTTGGATCCATTATACGTCTTTCTTAAAATTGCACCTTCTGGAGTACTCAAGCTGTAAGATCCATTGTCATATCGACGATGTATTACGTAAGGACCGAGCCACTTTGGCTTAAACTTCTGTCCGTGTTGCTTAACTAACCAGTGGTCGACCATCATGACAAGCTCACCAGGTTCGAACGTGATCGTTTTTCTCCGAGTATCATGAGCAATCTTTCTCCTTCGCTGTAAGGTCTCGTAGTTCTGGAGTGCCTGGCGCCGAGTCTCATCTAATTTCTCAAGTGAATGAATTCGAGCTTCTAATGACCCTGCATCTCCAAGCCCATGTTGTATGGCGGTCCTGAGCGATGTTAGTTCTAATTCCACCGGCATTACGGCTTCCATACCGAAGGCTAGCTGAAAAGGAGTGAACCCCGTCGATGTTTTGTACGCTGTCCGATAGGCCCAGAGTGCTTCGGCCACATGTTGGTCCCACTCCCGTCGTTTCTCCAGTACGACTTTACTAATAATCCCAATTAATATTCCATTCGTCTTCTCCACCAACCCGTTCGTTTGTGGGTAATATGGGCTCGCTCGTCGATGCTTTACTGACATTTTCTTAAGAAGCTCTGAAACCATCTCATTCACAAAATGAGTTCCTTGATCAGTTACAATTTCCAGTGGACAGCCGTAACGACAAATAATTTGATTGAAAATGAACTCGGCAGCAACTTTCTTATTGCTCTTTTTTTACAGCCATTGCCTCCGACCATTTTGAGAGATAATCGGTAGCCACTATCACATACTCATTGTGCTTTGCAGTCACTGGAAGAGGACCTATAAAGTCAACGCCCCACTTTTCAAAAATTCCAGTTGGGAAGATTGGATTCAATTCGGTGTATGACACGAGGCGTCTCCCATATGCTTGGCATTGCGGGCATGTTTTGCAATAACGAGCGATATCTGCATACATGCACGGCCAATAATAACCTGCTTGTAATATCTTTCGAGAGGTAACGTCAACAGCAAAATGTCCGCCGCAGACGCCCCCATGACAGTGCCGTAATATATCTTTGGTTTCCTCGGGATTCACAGCTCGCCTAAGAATGCCGTCCTTCCCGGCCCGATATAACTCATTACCAACCAACGTGTATGGTTGACTTTTCCTTCGTATTTCATGCCGCTGACGAGCTGTTAAAGTTTCAGGTAACTCCAAGTCTCTTAAATAAGCTATTATCTCTGTATACCCGAAATCTGGTCGCTCGTCATCTTCCATCAAAACAAAACACTCCAAGTCATCGGACAGTACTCCTTCGATTCCTACGTTTGGCTGACCGAGCTCCAACAGTAGAGAAGCATGAGTTGCACGGGTCCCCTTCATAGTTTTAATAACTAAATCATATGGCTGAAGAGAAGCCATCAGTCGTGCGGCCCTGCCTTCAGGGTTTGTTTGTTGGATCAACATCTTTAACCCCTCCGTTTCACATTGCACCATGATGGAAAATTGACTGGCCAACAAATAATGTTTAAATTTCACACAAGCAAATAATAATGCAACACCTAACTTCTCTAATGGTGAATATTTCAGCTCACACTGGGACATTAGCCGACTTGCATAATACACTGGATGTACTCGACCCGAATTATCGTTCTGCATCAACACTGCAGCAACGGCATACTCTGAAGCGGAAGGATTTATAATAAATTGCACACTCCAATCGGGATTCCGAACCACAGGCCCGTTAGCCAGCCGTGACTTCACATATTCAAATGCTTGGTTACATTCTTCACTCCACACAAAAGGTTTAGTTTTCGCAATCAATGAACTTATAGGACGTCCCACACCTGCGAGATTAGGTATAAAACGGTTATGATAAATGGTTGTTCCCCATAGTTTTGACACTTGCTCTCTCGAAATTGGTGCTTTCATTTCTAGAATACGCTGTACTTTCCCCGGGTCTACCTTCAAACCTCCCCTAAACACAACATGACCCAATAAAGGACCTTCTTCAAAACCCAGTTTGCATTTAGAAGGGCTCAACGAGCTTCCGTGCTCCCGCAATCGTTGAAACGCAGCTCTAACTTGCTCCACATGCTTCGTTCTATCACCATACACCGCAAAGTCGTCGAGATATACACGGATAAATCTGCCTATATACGGTCCAAATATTTTAAGCTGGACACGCTGAAAGGTGCCACCTGCATTGCATAAGCCGAAAGGCATTCGCAGCCAAGCAAATGTTCCCCAGGGTGTAGTGAAGGTTGTGTATAGAATACTGTCGGTATGGATTCGAATTTGATGATACCCCGAATATCCGTCACAAATGGAGTACATCTCGTGACCAGCAACTTCGTCTAACAGCTCGTCAATATGTGGCAAAGGTTGTCGGTCTTTCTTAGTAAATTGGTTTAATGCCCTATAATTTACACAAACTCTCCACTTACCTCCCTTTTTTGGTACAATTACCACAGGAGAGACCCACTCAGTATTTCTGACTTCTGTTATAAAACCTCCTTCTAGCAACCGGTCCAATTCCGCTCGTAGCACTGCCATCTTTTCGGGAGCCATCCTCCGTTGTTTCGCTCGGACGGGTCTCGCTTCCGGTACTAATTCAATTTTGTGCTCCTCCAGAGTAATAGCCGGCAGCTCTACGTGTTTAGTCACAAAAAGATCAGCATAATCCATAACCACTTGTTCTAAATCCTTGCGTTCTGCTTCGCTCAAGCTAGGCCCGAACTCCAACATATTTAATATTTCGGTTTCTTTACACAAGCTGACTGTATGATCTTCGAGGTGCTCCATGGAGTCACTGATAACCTGCGGCAGGACGTCTACAGCGTACAATTCGGCTTCGGACTCTGAATCATCACTAGAGTCGGATGTGAGTTCGGATTCCCAAGAGGATTCATCGGGAGAATCTGCTGTATCAGAATTGGTGGTCAATGCGGAGCCACCGTCAGGTGCAACCTGTATGCTTACCCTGTTCAAGGCTGACCCTATCCTCATCTTACCTTTCTCCCAGTAATTTACGGCTTTCACTTGACGCAGCCAAGGTCTACCCAAAATCAATGGGTAACCACCATTTCGTAACGATATATTTAACACGTAAAAATCCACCTTCACTGTAACTCCATTAACCGTAATTGGAATTCGACAAATTTGCCCAAGGGATTTCACACACCTTTGATCAGCTACCTTTAACCGCATAGATGATGACTTAGATGGCTTTAGTTCTAATTCTTCCATGAACCAACTTGCCATAATATTCACTGCCGCACCTCCGTCAATTAAACACCCATCTATCTCGCGACCATGAATAGTCGCTTCAACTTGAGGCGCTTTTAAATCTCCATGAATTTTTTCCGCAACATGAATATCGGCTGAGGTCTGATGACGTCTGGCGCTAATTCCTTGTCTGAGTTCTCTCCTTAATGCAGGACATTTTGCGATCAACTGTCCCACAGTTATATTTGCGGATTGTTTCCCTAGATCATCTAAAATAGAATATTCTAACTGATTTTTTCCTATCAGCAAGTCCTCAATTCCAATTCTCCGCCGAGGTTTGCGAACTCCCTTGCTGGTCTTGCTTCTTTTATCACAATGTTCTCCTAGTGACTCTTGCATAGATTCTTTTGATGGCCGACCTCTTTTTGTCATCATTACTTCTAATTCATCTTGATTTGCTTGTGAATTGTCTGCTACTTGTACCAAATGAACCTCTGCTAGCTTCACGGTACTTGAGATCGGAGGTTTCTCTTGATTAGGACAATCACTTTTGTAATGTCCTTTTAAGCCACAACCATGACATGTCACGAATTGTACTACACGAGATGAATTCATTCTTCCGTCAGTTACCGGACTTTTGGATCGATTACTGTTCTGTCCTTGCAACAAGAACAATTTTAAGTCTCTCATTTCGGATACCAACTGCGATATCTCGGATTCCTTTTTAACTTGTTCTACCTTACTTGCAGGTATATAAGCAGGAGTTTGAGTCACTTCTGTAAGCTCTGGAGATACAGCTGCTACGACTAACGGAGCTTGTGCAATATTATTGAGATTCAGTTCCTTACGTTGCGCCAAGGACAGAGCAGATTCGAACGTCATTGGATCCTTCCATGCTACGATCTCCTGAATCGCTGGCTTTAATCCACTAACAAAGCTACGTAGCACTAGAGCGTCGATGCTACTCAAATTAGCGACCATATCCTCTGAACTTCTCGTTTGATCCTCCCCGTTCCTCACTATTGAGCAACTCAAGCTTCGTTGAATCCGAGCTTGCAATTCCCTAACTCGTTCACTAAATTGTCGAACGGTCTCGTTTACTCCTTGCTTCATCAAACTTAATATTCCGAGCAAGCTCTGATAACTCTCGTGCTCCTGGAATTCAGTTATGAGTGCCGAAGTAAGTGCCATCCACGTCGCTCGTGTTGCTGTTGCTTGTCTCTCGTACCAGAAGGAAGCTGTGTCATCTAGGTGAATTGGTAATAGTTCTAACCAAGAACTTTCTGTACGATCACCATTAGCCATGCATGCCCGTTTATATTGTTTCAAAAATCGTTCGGGATCCTCTTTCTCTCTTCCCGAAAAAACTGGAATCGACACCATGTCCTCCCACCTTATTCTTCGACTTAGACAAGAAATTTCGTGATTGAGTCGCCTACTATCTTCACCTCCTGGAAGGACACTGTGATATCTATCTAACAATTTCTCTTGTTTCTTTGAACTCCGTATCTGAATCTACAAAAGCTCTTTCAACCATCCGGTCACTGAGTCTGCCCCTCCAAGACTGGACGTGTCTTGCATATAATTTTAATGACTCGAATTCTTAGCTGCTGCATCAGCCTCTAAATTTTGTTGCCGAGGCACATGCATTATTTCCACTGATACAAATCCTCGCGTCAATTCTTTCACTGTTTGATAGTAGGATACCAAATTTTGGGACTTGACTTCCCAATTTCCGGCGACTTGATTACAGATCAGCTTTGAATCACCTCGCACTTGAACACACTGTATATTCTTATCTTTTGCTATCTCTAATCCAGCAACGAGAGCAGCATATTCCGACCGGTTGCTCGTTAGACCCTTTCCCAGATTTCTATGATATGTCTCTTTTACTCCTTCCGGGTTCTCCAAAACTACTCCAGCCCCCGAACCGAACTGCTTCGAGCAGGAACCGTCGAAATAAAGTTTCCAGGATTTCATGTCACGCGGCGGGAAACATATTTTGAGCGTCGACCGGATATTCAAGCGGACTCTAATCCTCATCCAACTTATCCATTGCCTTGTACCTCTACACTATAACCTCACAATTCTTGCGAAACAAAAGACGGAACTGCAAAAGACCCAGATTCTGCAAAGAACAATGGATTCATCTCATTAAACCGCCCAACTGCATTAACATAACTTCTTGGAGCGTTTTGAATTCCATACATAGTCGTTCTTAATCCTGTATTCTGAATTGTTCTCTCAGCAGGTTGTGTTGCGATCATTGTTGTCTGTAAAGTTAAATTTTCAAACTCTCGAATCAGACACCAGCATTCTTTTGCTTCCACGTAACACATATTTCAACGATTTCTATTTTACTATCCTGCTCCAACGGAATTAACGAGACACAATCGTGTGGATCTGAGCTAATTTGGTTATGAAGGCTCGCTGTCCACTTTCTCTAGTCACTGTGACACAAAAATTAGCTGATTCCGGAGTAAATCCTTACATAACAAGCTTTCTAAAATTTCAACCACAAGACCCCAAATTAAAACGGCTCTCACCCTTTAACAAATTCTCGTGTCCCGGCAACGGAACCAATATGAAATCAGATAACAAAAATCATAACCTATCCTAAACCCAGTCACAGATCAATCAACGCCGAAACTCATACAGATCAATAAGCCTAATTCTCTGGTATAAGACGCAGTATCTCCCATTCAATTATTTCCCTTTTCCTTTTATTTCTTCACCTCAGTTACATGATTGGTCCTTCTGCCTCTCTACTCTCCCTCTTTTATTCTGTAGAAACCGCCTCTAATAATCTCGCCTCCGAACCTCCCTGTAACAAACCGACAGTTAGGGTTCCAAACCTAATCAGTCATCACTCTCCTGAAGCTCTAAATTTGAGGGCCTATTCTTCTACGACATCTCAGTGAGACTTAACCTAGTTGTACAGAAATCACCGATATCAAGCCCCTTGAGGGTTTTGGAAGTTAAGACGCTCTAAAAATTTGCATGCATTGCAAAATGGTGCCTACCACATGAGCCTTCCATCAATTGTCCAAAATATTGGTTTATTTCGAATCTTTAAAAACTTAATCTTGAACAAATATTATTACAAGAAGAAGAAAAAATGGGGCTCAAGGTGGGTTTAAATTGTCGCATTACATGTTTTTCAACCCCTGTGGAGGGCTGCGAGTTCCCCAGAGTTCCAAGAGTCTGAAGCTGTCTAGAACTGTGCCGCAGCAGCTGCGTGACATGGCACAGCGATTGCCACGTCATACAAAAAAAAAATTCAAAAATTCAAAAAAAAAAATTTGTTCATCTTGTTTTTCTATTTTAAGATTTTTTGAATTTTTTTTTTCTAACAGCGGCTGTTCTTTTGCTGCCAGGGGAACAGCACCGGGAACAGGCCCGAAACGGCCCTCCAGACACCCCAAAAATCATCTAATGCTTGCTAGAATGCCAAGCCAAGCATGGTGTGCATGATGACACGGTCCCACAGTCATAGGTCCACAGTCATAGGGCTGAAATTTTACTATTAATAATAAAATTTTGAAATGTCTCCACTTTTCACTCTATTGGTCTCAAAAATTTCAAATTATTTTTGGTCAATGTTTTGGGCTCACAAAGCATACGCTCACAGCTTTTAACTCCTAAAGGACCATTTGTCCTTTTGATGGATAAGTGGGATTTTGGGCAAGTACCTACAATCTCATTTTTTATCCTGATTTCTTAAAACTCTTTTTGAAGATAAAAAATTTATTAGCTTCGTGGGAATACAATTGTTTTTTTAATCAGAACCTGGGAACAAAAGTTATGCTCAAAATAATAGAGAGGGGGAAAAAAAGGGGGCAACAAAAATAAAATTCAAAAATTTGGATTATTTTTAATTTTTTTCCTCTTAGATTATATTTCTGTCTACATTAAAATCTTTGATTCCTTCCATTTGAATTTGTTATGAGAAAGTTATGGACAATCTTGTTTTGGGGGCAATTAGAGCATCTTCTTAAAAAAATAGCTTGGAATTCATTTTTCAATGCAAGTTTTATAATTTTTCAAAAAAGAGAGTTCCACATGGTTAATTCTACTTGCTAGAAAAATCTCACCATTGCAATTAGTGCATTTTAACTCCATTTTAGAGATATTAATAATTTAGATTTTCCTTCTATCTTGAATCTACTTCTACTTAACAATTTTTTTAAGTATGAAAATTTAAAAATTTTGAACTTTTTTCTCTTAGATTCTCAACTCAAATACTCAATTTTCCACCATAAAGATTTAAAGCTCAAAACTGTGTAGTGCAAAAAATTATAGTTAAGAAGGTTCAAAGTCAAATAATCTAGTTCCACAATGTGATGAAAAACTTAGGTTTTTTTCCCACTTTTAAACATAGGTATCTTGCAATCTATGCGGTCAAAACTTCAGAAATTATTTCCACCCATTCTCATCTTACTTAGATGTAAGATCCTACGATTAGATTTGCAAAAAAAACAATTTTCAATTTTTTTATTCTTTGCTATAGAAATGGCAGTTTTGAGTGTTTTTTGGCAAAAAAAGGGTCTTGGTCTTCTAAGGGTTAAACTCGCATTTTTAAGCTCACAAACTAGCATCATTGTTTATTGTTTGTGGTTTCTACAAGCCCAAATGACTTGTGAGTAGCAAGATTGGGGACCCACTAGATTAATTTGGTCCTTCTAAACACAATGGCGCAATTGGTTTTTGATTTCAAGTTGTTCCCTAAAAGATAGAGAGGGTCCAACAATAAGTTTAACTTTTTTAGTGTAATTAATAATAATCTAAAGGTAGTTTTAGAAATATCTAAGTGAAAATTGAGGATTTGATTTGGACAAGATCTAAAAGGCTACGTGAGGTTTGCTTCTAGAAAAATCCAAGATTAAACAAAAATTAGTTTTAAAAATACCTTAAGGTTAATTAGGGTTAGTTTTAGAAATATCTAGGTAAATTAGGAAAATATTCACCAATAAATAAGGGAGGAGGCCATGGGCGAGTATATAAGACCTCTCTTTTGTTTTTTCCAGTACCCCCTTTTTGTTTTCAATACCACTGATACTTTGTTAAGTTGATATTTTAAGCCAATTTGACTATAATTATGTTATTTCTTTTTTTGTTAGCATTTACTCACATTTTCAAGTAGAAAAACACTTTTTGAAGGATGCAGGGGTCCCTTCAAGTTGATTATTTTTGCATCTTGAAATTTTGAGAGGTTTAGTCCCCCAAATTTGAGTTTGTTTGGCATTTTAGAAGGTTTGGTCTTATAAATTTTGATTTTCATTGCGTTTTGAGAGGTTTGGTCTTCCAACTTTAATTTCTTAAGTGTCTTTTAAGTCCATACTCAAACCTTAGGATCTTCTAGCCAAATTTTGGCAATGCCATTAGTTGGGAACCTTAGCACTTGCTTTTGAGTCTTTTAAATTTGAGTTTTGGAAGGTTGGTCTTTCAAATTTTGCTTTTAGAGTCACATGACCCTATATTAGTTCTTTGCGTGAGACTCCCCAATTTAGTGGCATCTTCCTAGAGCCTTTGAACTACAAACACATCTTAACCCTTTAGTGACCGGTTGACCACTTTTTGGTTGTTTTTTGGACTCTCGGTCTAATATTGTTCAAAATACATTTGATCACAAAAATCTCAAAGAAGAACGCAATTAGAATGTCTTTGTGCGCTTCAAACAAGACCAATTTCAAGAGAATTGGAGTATCGATGAATTAGCTATAAGGTTGCAAACTCAAATGGCCTGGACCTTCAAATGGAAAGTGTTCAACAAAAATACAAAAAAATATCAACCAAATTGTGAGATTTTTTTGTAATTTGATGTCTTAACAAGGCATAAGTGTTGCTTTGTAATCTCATGAATGCCCAAAGTAAACTTATGCATTGGTGTTTATATAGCGCAAGTTCTAAAGGGTCATTTAAGTCATTGATTTTTGAGAATTAAGGAAAGCAACTCAAACTCCAACAAGGTTCTAGAAGCAAACATGATTTAGAGGTTCATTTCACTTTCTTCAATGTACCAAATCTGCACATTTTAGAAGGGTATTCATTTTGATGACCACAAATGACCATTTTTTGTGAACTTCAAAAATTTGTAACTAATTTCACAAAAGTTAAAAAAATATGAAATGACTTAGGTTAGATGCCTATTCTACTTGTCTTTTGAAGAAAATTTACTAAAAAATATTTAAAGATGTTTCACCTCTCCAAAATTCAATTTTAGCCTTTAAAAGGTTGATTTATGGACCTCCTACCTTATTTATAGCAATTTGTACCATTAGATGAGTTTGGTTTTTTGTTAGGTTGACAAATCTCCCTTATGGAAATACCTTGTACGGTTTGATCTAAGATTACATCTTTAGAGTGGCCACAAAATTCATTTTCTTGAAAAACTACGCCCACCCTCCAAATCAACCATGGTCACTAAAGGGTTAATCTATAATTTGAAGTTTGTACCAAGTTCTACAATTAAATACTAACTTACAGTGAAGCTATTGCTCCTTGCCTAATTTTCAAAAATCAGTTACTAATTAATCTTTTTGATTATTGTCTTAGAATTTGGTACTAACCTACTGTACGACAAAGCTATAGTCCCTTGCTTAATTTTCAAAGTCTAGAATCATTTGCATCTAACTTGTTATCATCCTGACATCAAAGCTTTGACTTTCAAATATGTGCTATATTTGTGTGAGAATTGATTGATGTCTCATTTTAAGTTATTATAAATGTCAAGAACTATGAGAGTTTTTTACAAACAACAAAATTATTGAATAAATGCTGAACTATGAGAAAGTTCTAAAGACTTGAAGTTTGGAAGTTGAACTAAGAGTTGTTTTTCATGCCATTGTTGTTGTTTCTGCAGCCTTCACAACCTTGAGAAAAAGGGAGAGTGAGAAAAAGCTCCTCTAAAGAAATTTCTTTGATCAATCTATTATGTCTCAAGAAACTTCCTTTATCTAGGAAGCTCCTCTAAAGCGGCTTCCTCTATCTAGGAAGTTCCTCTAAAGAGACTTCCTCTATCAAGAAATGAAGTCATCAATAATAAGGTAACAAATTCATTTGACTAAGGTAATTTTCAAAATTACTACAAAAAATTATTGCGGTGATTTTAAAATTATTAAAAATAATATTAGGATAAATATTAAAAAAATACTAAAAATAGTTATAAAGATAATTTTAGAAGTTACTAAAAATAATTATTAGAAAATTTCTTGAAGTTTATTGTGGGAAGTTTTAAAGATATCAAGATAGTTATTGTGATAGAATTAAAATTTAGATTATTATGTCATGAGATATTGATGGATGAAGTTTTTTAGGTTAGTTTAGAGTTAGAACTTCATCCTTAGATATCTTTTGCTAGGAAAGTTTAATTTTAGACTATTTTCTCATTTTAGAAATGACAAAGTAGGCTCTATAGATTAGGATTGGTTAGTATTTATCATGAATTAAATTTACTCCTAAAAATCCAGTGCTTGGCCTTGTTTGCCAAAATCAATTGGAATTTCTAACAATTAGTGTGATTTGAGTTTGTTTTAGGTTATAGGATATTATAAAAGAACGTCCATTGCTTGGAAGGCGTGAATTGGACCAGACATAGACACCTATAGGATAATTTCTTTAATAAGCCACTAGAACCCATTGTGTACGTTCTAGCTCAAAGGTGGAGTTAGAATCACTACCATTTATACACTAGATGAAAAACTTGTTTGCCACAACTGGTTAAACAACAACTAATTGTTCTCTATAATTGTCCTATGAGTGCAACCATTGTTATTAATACCCAATCTTATTTACAGATTATTTTAGTTGCAACCTAAGCACTCATATTTGAATAAAGTGTAGGATAATCAGAGTGTAACAAAGTTCAAATTGAGAATTCATGTGAGCTATTCTCCATCTGATATTCATCATAGATGTCAACTATGTGAACAAGTCTATGTTTTATAGAATCTACCATATTGGTTTTACAATTGCAAGAACCTAAATTTGACAAGAAAATGACTGTAGTTGCACAAAAATAAAATTTGACTAAGAAATGATTGCAATAGTAAAATGACTATTGTTTTCTAGTCGCCAAATGTTGTGGAAGTGTAGTCTTCTGTTCATTAGCCCTATGAAACCATTTTAAAAATTTTCAATTTCAACTACTAAAAACCACACTCGGTAAGAATGGAGCATCAAGTGTCATTGAATTTTGTTTTTGTATCTACATCTAACATTGCTTGACCACGAAGTAAACTTTGTGAGGCATTTGGTAAATTCTAAAAACAAAGTTTTGTAGTGTTGTTCTAGACAGAAAGGTATTGGAACATAGTAGTGGGATTTTGTAATGTTGGCTAGATTTTTGTGGTGTTGCCAATTTCATGGCACTAGCGGGATTTTGTAGTGTATGTTGATAGGGCATTTGCAAATGTAGGGGAGCTCTAGAATTTTTTGGTGCTTTTTAGTTGATATTTGAGATTGTGGGCACGTTCTTTGGTTGTGTTGTTGGTAAGAAAGAGGGTGTTACTTTTATTTGGAGGTTCTAAAATGATGGCGCAAAAAATGAAGGGGAAGGGACAAAGGGTTGGTTCAATGAAGGTTTTGATTTTGTCATGCCAACGTGCTGTGATTGGCATTGCAATTGACTGGAAATGAAATTCCATGTGGGAAGGTGGTTAGCTTCTCAATAATTAGGAGTCTATTGTGAAAACTTGTGATCTATAAAGTACTACAAGGATAGTGACCTTTTACATGTAGTGATTGTGTAGATAGTCAATGTTGCTTGAAGTAGCAATACACAAAGTCCCTCATTAATTATGATCTTATTGATTTTTCTAAAGAGGAAGATGCTTAATCCTTAAAGGACCAAACTGCGGTTTTTTGGCAACATAGCAATTTTGAACATCTTACTACGAATGGAATTTAGTTTGTTCTTTGAAATTTTCACACATGTGTTGGATGAGTAGCTTTAAGATCCAACAATTCTTATAACTTTTGACTATATGGTTAAAAAGTTATTGTATAATATGTAATTAACAATCGACAAGCAATCTGGGCAATACAAAAAAATCTTTGAAAATCACTTTTAAATAATTCTTTTCAAATGGTTTTCTACATTTATATAAATGTAGAAAGCTTTTAATCATTCCATTTTGATTAATGAGATGAAAGTTACAAAGAGTTTTAGTTTGCGAGCAATTATGGATTTTCTACTCTAGAATAAACTTTGAAGTCCTTTATTTTACTCAATTTTTAATATTGAAGAAAATAAAAATAAATCATAGGATATAGATTGTTTATTACAATATTGAAAACATTGGATTGGACATTTTTTCATACAAATGTGACCTTGTAAAGTGTAGCTACTTGATTTTTTGTAGGGCCAAAAAAGAATTTTTGTCACTTTGAATGCAAATATCTTACAATCTATAGTGGAAATATCTTAAATTTTTTTACATCTTCTCAAACTACTATACCACAAGATCCTATAGGTACATGTTTCCAAATTTATTTATTTATTTCTAAAATTTAGTAAATGTATCAAAAATGGCAATTTTAGAGCATTTTTGATAAAAATATAAAAAAAAAACTTTAGAGATTAATCCACAGATCACCTATGTAGTGTATTTGGGCCATTTCTTGCTAAATTACTATTTACTCTTGATGTGAATTTAAGCCATAAAAGTAGTATTTATTGAATTTGAATCCAACTAGTGAAATGAAACTTATCCACTACACTTTCTATTCCAATTGGAAGTTTATAAAAAATATTAAATTTCAATATTTTATAACAATATGAACTTTATATATAATAACTCTGGTTCATATTACAATGTTATACACTGTATTATACATCTATAGTGAAGGTTTGAGTATATTTTGTATTTAATCTGAATTATCTTCATTTTCCCTTAAGAAATTGACGATAATTTCGAATTTTTCCAAAAATGTCCAAAAATGTTTAAAAACTTGTAATAGACACGTGATTGCAAGATTGCAAAATCTCTAAAAAATAAATATAAATTTTTTCATTAATGTCGAGTTGGAAAATGGCAGCACCCAAAATGATGGTCAATGAGGCTAGAACACAATGGTTCTTGGTCACATTGTTCTTGTTCTGTAACGGACCATCACAACAAAACATACATCAAAAGAGGAGACCAGTGTACTTTCTAGGTGTGCATGCTGTAAGTTCCATAGTGTAACCCTGCCCCTATTTTATGGTTAAGTAGGTACCCGCACCCAATGACAAAGCCCCACACAGTTCACTAATGCAAATCCAAAGTATATACGTCGAAAAGTTCACCTCATCGAAAATCTCTTGCTGACCCAATCATATCTATGAGGCCAATGATGCACAAAATATTCCATTTACAATAGAAATTGTATGTCAACTGAACCTCAATACAGTACAAGTCTATCTTGTGATGAATTATACCTTAGCGGCCTATGTTGCGGGAGATGTTTACCATCGGCTAAGCAAGAGGTGCAAAAGAAGTGCTGATTAAAGTAATTATGAAAATACAGATGTTGTGCAGCTTTGCACTGTTTGTGAACAATGCCTCCAGTCGGAGAGACTCCAGGATCTAAAGTTGAAAATAGACAAAACTTCCAGCTTATCAAAAAGGAAGCTGAAAATGAAACTGTATAGTCTCTTCAAAATAAACAAAAACGCGAACAGGAAGTTCTTACCCCCTCTTCCTCGAGGGCTTCAAACGACGTCCCAGTGAGTAATAGTATACAAAAAGCTTGGATTTACCTTTTTCCTGGATACCTTCTTGAATGATCGTTATTCTTGGTCAAAATCAAATCCTCCTCAGGCAAGGAAGCTGTAGCCTCCACTTCCTCTTCAGGTCTCTCTTCCCGGTGTTCATTGGGAGCAATGAAAACACGGTTGTTGATGACTACGTTATTGGCCCACCATTCTCGAAAGTCCCGAGATCTGACCAGATCCCCCACTGCCTCTTCAGTCATGTCCGTGGCCTTGTAATCGTTGCTCATCAAAGGCTGACGATCTGGAGTCTTGTGATACGTGGAGTAAAACTCATGCACCGTTCGAGGTGGAGACGGTGACGCTCTAGGAACTGCATTCATCAGATGAATCTTGTCAAAATTATACTGGTAGCTAGAAAACCAAGCTTACCAGAGTATGAAAGAATATTCTGTATTCAGCTAGAGAATCTTTAGCAATTTAAACATACTCCAAACAATTTTATCATGTTCTACGGTCCTAAAACTCAAGTCCGATGGAAAATATGAGAGAGCGTAGCAAGTACAACATGAGTACGTCGCTAAAATATTTGAATACAAGAGAATGTTCTGTACTCTGATAGACAACAGAAAAGTACTTCCGACAAACTGTCAAACCGTAAATCCTCTTGGGCCCTGCCTGCACCAACCTAAAAGCGCCAAGTAGCTAAACTGGGGTGCTAAGGCCAATAAGCTAGTGAGAGTGTTCACTAGCCTATTGAGTGCCCACACTTGCAAGGTAAATAATGGGGAGTTGTTCTGTTAAAGTTAGCTAACTGCTATGCGAGGTTTAGATCAGGAGGTTTTAGCACTTCAAACCATTTGGCATAGACCACGGTTAGTTTACTTGTCCAAAATCGGGGAGTTACTTGGTGGAAATAAAAGTAGATTCATTGCAAGCTAGCACCAATTTGCTAGCGGACACTACTTGAGCTGCAACTATTTCCAGTTAGCCAATTGGCGCTATTTGGTCGGTGCAAGAAGGGCCCAGGTCCAGAAGGCAGGCATGCAAATTGCAAAGCAGTTGGCGCTCCCCAGATAAAGTAAATCTCATCTCAAGGCTATTACCTGTTAAATGTCTTCTTGAAAGGGCACTGACTTGCTCCCACCTTGTCAGGGCCTCCTTGCCAGGAAGATTCTGCAGAGAATTTGCCTGAGTTTTAGTTATTGGCTTGTTGATGGCACCTCGCTTCAAAGTGTGCCGGAAGGCACCCTGTCTTTGCATCATAGGCCTTCTGTTCTCCCACAAACACAAGAAGTCAGTGACAAAACTTCCACTACATTTGAACTGAGCGAGTCTGCCATCTATATCATCGCCAATTAAGTGCTCGGCACATGCCCAAAAGCCTGCAAGGATTCACGGTCTTTACCTCTACATTACAAACCCTTTTCAAGTTTCACCAACAAAATATACCAAGATGATGAAATATCACCACCTTTTAAGGCATCCTGCTGTAGAATATTCATTCTAAAACTCCTGCACATGGACAATATATGTACTCCATGTCACATTGATAAAGATTGGTGAAGGCACTTACTTGGACCAAAGCTTTAGCAGTTTTTCCTTTGCCCACGCAAAAATTCCTTCCGATTCCCAGTACCTGTACAACGGCAAAATTGTTAATATCAATCTTCTTAAATCAAACTGCACGCATGTGAACAGGAAATACGGCACGGAATACTCACTCAGACCACTGATGCCGTAAAGCTTCCGGAACTTCAAGGTTCTCCAGAACGCTGAAGGATTTCCCCAACGCCCATGTTGCTGATGATCCGAATAACAGTGCCAATATTGAAAACACAATGTCGTACGAGGACTGCAGCAGACACAATATGTCAACATATGTCAGCTGAATTTCTGCCAACAGTCGACATGCATGCCAAGGAGGCAATCAACATAATACATAAACGAAGAACAAAGAACGAAGTTCTGATTATCCTTCAGAAAATTTGATCGGCAGAGGATGAAGTAAGAAAAATGTAAAAGCTGTGGGGTGCGATAATGTAAACCCCACAGAGTCTGACCACAAGAGCTGCTGTAATCACTGAAGGACATCTTATTAGCTGATTTGATGCCTTCCAGAGGATTGAGTGAACTGATACCTGGAGAAGCATTACACCACCAATGACACGTATTGCCCATTTCACAAATTTGGCTACACCAGCGTCTACATTTCCATCCTCCGCAAGGACCATTTTTCGCACTCCCCAAAAGCCAACCCAGGCACCGATGAGGACAACACCAAGACCAAGAAACACCGCCACCTGTTCACAGGAAATATCAAAAGTCTAAATTCAGGAAATATAATGAATATGCAGTTCAAAATGAAAATCACAAAGGAACTTGACATTAACAGTGCAAAAGTCAGATCGCAGTCATTCCTGAAAACCTCAAAATGGACATCAAAAAGCTAGTGGTGAACAAAAGCTAATTTACCCTGCTTCATATCATCATCGATTATTCCGTACTGGAAATTTTAAGTGGCCAACATGCATACAATTCGGTCAGATAACCAGAGAAGGTAATGGAATAAGTGATCTGAACATGAAAGTCCTGAGACCAAGAAACCTCAGAATGACACTTTCAGATACAAAAAAACAGAGGAGAAGCGCTGAGCTTACAGGGTTGAACATGTCATCACTAAGTCCAAGCTCCTTGAGAAGAGAACTGACGAGTCCACTAAAATAGTGCATGACTACAGTTCCCATGCCCAGCTGCAAAAAACAAATCCATTGAACAAACTCAGGTCAAAGATAGTATAATAATGTGGAGATATAAAAGAAAACTCTGATACTATTTCTTTCACTGAAATTAATTCGACCATGAAAGACATATTGATCTCCAAAAATCTATTTATATATGCTGAACCATACCAGAGAACCGTAAAGTAGAAGCCAGAGCGAACTCTTGCGTCCAGTTGGTAGGAGTTTCATCCCCTGAGAACGTCAAAACCAAAACTTGTGTTAGAAAGACACTTTTTCAAAACACCATGAGAAAACAGATAGAAATACATGGTAAAATTCAGACCACAGTTATATCAACGCAAACTAGTGAGTACCAGGAGAAACAATATCAGCTTAATTTACAGAGCTTGCATAACATCATCTTGGCAGATTCATCTAAGAGAATCTCATCCACGCCAACCTACAGAAGTTCTTAACATCAGGTCACATAATGGAAAGTCCTATGATCTGTAAAAGTAGGCAATTTCAAATTGTACCTGGTAGAGCAATACAATAATCACCAAAAAGACGCCCAGGGTCATTGCACTACTATAATAAAACGGCACCCAGTCGCTCACTATAGGAGCCATCAACAACAAAAGCATCCCCAACACCAGAAAAGCAATTCGAAAACCTTGGCTCTCTGCAAAACCAAAATGGCAATTGGTCATAACGCCCCATTCTCCAACCAACTTGCCAAAAATTACACGACAAAATCCTCCATCAGCATGCCTTCATCATGGCGTGAGAAAAATCTTACAGAAATTTCCAAATTCCGTAATTAATCCCCAAACTACAAGATCCACAGTTGAAGAATAAATATTCGCCAGTGAGGAAGATAAACACAGCAAGGAATGCGAGACTAAAATTTCGAGGGCAAACATTACTCAAGTGCACCTTCTTCGGCAGATATAGAGAGCGAAACGTCTGTATGAGATTCGGTCGCTCGAAGATCAACATACTTGGTCTCAAAAGGAGATGCAGCTCCAGACCAGAAACCCTTCTCGAGAGATCGCCAACTCTCCCTGGAACACTGCGCCACTTCCATGGACCCATTCCTGCACATTACCGTGGACATATTATGAAGCTGGAGTATGAAATACATTGAACTGTAATAAACAAGTCGTAAAAAGATCAGCAAGCCAATAAGCAAAAAAGTGGTATGAAACCTCTCATTCAAAACGACATACATCTCAAAGATCCCCCATATGTTTGGCAAAGGTATTGATGGTAGGTTAATGCTAATCTAGTTGGAAATTAGATCAATATTAAGATAATGATTAAATTAATGTCAAGTTAATTTAGATTTAGTGTCGACTTAATAGTTGCCGATGTAACATCAAGTTAATATACCAACAATACTAACATCATACAAATACTAAATTAACAACATTTGCGTTACACAAACATTAACTTAACATTAATCCAAGAGAACGACTTTATGAATCTAATGCCTTTTAATAGAACATTTCGACTTTTGTCAATCTAGTGGTGTCCTTTTGTGATGTAATTCAGCAAAAGAACATGCCGATAATGACCAGAATGAGAGTTCAAAGTGCACGAGAAGCAGCATCGTCAGCACGACTAAAGACAAAAGTATCACAGTTTCCTTTTCCCAGACCAACACTGTTCGAAATCATTACTCGAAGGTGCGGCGGGCTCACCGATGCATGCAGACCTCAACTTTCGGAAGAGCAGGCCTGTACGCAGGACTAGCAGCAGCTTGCACCTTGACTCGAGTGATGACTGCAAACTTGTCAATATTTCGAAGCCGAGGAATGCCATGAATCCGAACGCGCATGCACGCCACCAAGTCCCCCGTTTTCACCCCGGGGGAAGTTTCCACAAATACCCCATCCGCCAAAGGACGCAACGTGATCGACTCGCCCAGAGAGACATCTGTCACACACACAACAAAAACACAACACCATTCCGTCACAATCCCAATCCAATCAACCTAAGGAACCTTGCCTCCCTAACAAACCGACCTATTCAAAAACCCTTTGTTATTCCACCTTGCAGATTGAGCTTTCTGTTCATTCAATCACCGTCTCTAAACCCTTCTCACCACTTTAACCCCAAACCAAGCTCATCACGCATCAATCATCGTAACTAAGCCTTCAAAAGTAATAGGACCCCCAAAAAACCTAAAGAACTCCACAATTGATCCAAAAAAAACTCTGTTACACACCACAGAAATAAAAAACAATTCTCTAAACCTTTCTCACCATTTCTAAAAAACAAAAACAAAAAAACTCAACGTGCGTCAATCATCGTCACTAAGCCCTCGAAAGCAAAAGAAACGCAGAACGTATAAATGAACCCTAAAAATTCAAAAGGTGTCAAAAAAAATCCTGTCATACACCACAAAAATCGGAACGATTTCATGAACTCCGAAGCTCTGAGTCACCGAGTCCTGTACGTACCTGGAAACGGATTGATGCGAGGACGAGTAATCGCCTCCGCCACTCCGCTCAGCAAGGGCAGCACGCAAAGGAGAGCCAGCAGCAAGCGGGAGACGACCTTCATGACTACCCCTGGTCCTCCTCCCAACATCAATTCGTGCTCCGTCTCCTCATGCAGCCATGCTCAAAACAGAAAAACAGAAAGGCTCCCCTCTGCTTCTTCTTCTTCTTCTTCTTCGTTTTCAAATTGCGAACTACCACCTCGACCAAAAACGGAAATGAAAGAAACTGCGGGATCGCTGAAATCGAAGGTTTTGAAACGGACTTGGTTCGATTCAGGGTTAGCGGGGAGAAATTGGTGGGAGCGGGTTCTCAGTCGCGCGTGAAATGCACGTCGGAGACGCAGGAAGGGGGAAAATCCGACTGCACTGTGCTTTCACTTCAGTTCTTTCCTGTGCAGAGGCCCTGTTCACACGGTCCGTTCACTAGTAGTAAATCTTGTAAATAGTGTGCATGTCAGTAAGTTACTGTCGCAATTACTGTGGGTCGCTCTATATGCAAGTTATCGTTCTGTGGTTCTTTCTAGTCTTGTCAATTTCAGTGAAGGCGGTGCAAGGTAGAAAGTAGAAACATCTAAAAGTAACACTTTTTTCTGGTCCCACTATCTCAAAGTGACCAATCAAATTGGGATGACATTATAGCGAACTCGAGAGCAACCCAACCCAAGTGGTTTCATCATTTTCTGACGCCTTAGTAATATTTTACAAAAAATTTAAGTTGAGAACATAGGATAGCCTATATGCAACACTAGACTCACCTTGAATGGACCCCCTTAAAGCACAAAATGCCTCAACATTCATTGGCTTACTTCAAAAAAAATCCTCACCTCTCACTGGTTGTATCTAAACAATTGTATTGAATTTTGAGACAAAAAGTATTCATTTCAGCCCATTTTTTAGGTGTTGGAGAATTAAAAAATAGCAATTATAGGTATTTATACCTTAATTAAAGGTATAGACCAAGAATTTGTATTTGTGTTATCTACAAAAGTGTAGGTTTGCCTATACTATTTTTCAACACTTTATAATAATTTGCAAAATTACTCAAAGTGATGAATTGGGTATGGTTTTTAGGGCACATGGAGCTTACTCCCTTGAACATACTATAACGGTTTGCAATGAACTAGAAATTTTCAATGGGGTTGACAAAAAAATAGTATAAGCAAACCTATAGCAAGATGTAACTAGATTGACATTGCCTAAACGTTTTCTTGTGGGAAAGCATCCCTAATAGTGGTGACATTTTTTTGTTTCCCCATCAAGTTGAATGATTGAACTTGGGCTATGAATATTCTTAAGAATTGAATTGTAGAGTTTGTTGGTGCAAACAAGTTCAACAAGCTCAACCCTCTCTACCTATCCTTGGAAATTCTTTAAAATAAATTTTAGTTCAAGTAAGGTAATTTTGAGTTTTCAATAAATAATCATTTTATAAATATTAGAATGTAAAATTTTAAAATATATTCAAATAATAAATTAACATTTAATTAATGAAAAAAATATTATAACAATATAAAAATGACAATATGTAATATGACTTTTAAAAGACTTACTAATGTAAGTTGTATAAATATATAATGTCATGTATATTATATGGATGCAATGATGCATTAGTTACTTGTTAGTATTTGCATCAATGATTAACAAACTTTCTTCATTAACTAAAAGATTGAAGTAAACGCTTTACCATACGCTTAGGTAGAAATTCAAAACAACTCATCATAGAATACGTTAGTGCACCTACATCACAAAGTTTAGACCCTACGATTTGGCAACAATTATCATGCGGTTATTGTTGTTTCTTGGGTTTGTACCATAACCGCATTGACTCAATGTATTTTTACGCACTGATTCAATGCGTAAAAATACATTGAGTCAGTGCGATTATGGTACAAATCTATAAAACAACAATAACCGCACGCTAATTGTTGCCAAATCGTAGGGTCTAAACTTTGTAATGTAGTCTTACAAAACAAATGTGATGGAGAATGGAAATACAATTAAGAAGCTGCAAAATACACAAGACAATGTATAAAATAAAAACAAAAATATATTATATTGCACAACTTCCATAGCATCCAATTTTGAAATAATATTAAAAAAGATCAATACAATGAAATAAAATAATTTGCAAACTAAATCTATTCTTTTCGCCCAATTTTTTTATTTTATTTTATTTTATAGTCATATTCTAATAAAAAATTTCAACTACTACAACTCCTTACACTCTCTTTTTTCTTCTTTTAAATTTTTTTTTAAAGGTTTAAAAAACTAGCCTAGGAGCTCCAAAAATTCCTAATTACTTCTTAGACCTACAAACTATTCATCTTCACTCCAAAAATGCATTGTTGCTTTCACCATACACATAAGCATTTACGAATGCCTTGATGATAGCAATTTGATGTTTGAGAATTCTAATTCTCAGATTAGAAATCCTTGCTCTCATACGTGGCTTCCAAGCAGTCATGATACAGCCCATATGCATCCAACTCAGGGAAATAGCCTTGTCCTCGCACCAATAATTCTCTTGTTTAGTGTCCCACTCAACGTATGAGTCCTCAGTAGTATACTGAAAAGATTTAGGCGTCCAATATTGCAATTGAATGGAATTGACATGCCTTGGATCTGGATTAGGATTTGTAAGTGCATGAGCAAGCCAAAACAAACGGAGATCACCATCAACAGGCCGCACTGCAACAAAGTAACCCGCATACACATCACAATCAACATGGAATGAAGGAGGTAGACAGTCACGCCTACAACCAACAAACATGGCATCTTCCGCAAACTCTGCATGCACTGTGTTATCGTCTAAGTATTGGTCTTCCTCTTCATCACCAATATGAGAATTTGGCCAAAATCCATCTTGCAATGTCTCATGCACCACAAGTAGTGCATTGACATTACTTCTCACCCCTTTCTAGTATTTTCTCACAAGCTCATTCTTCTTCCAAAACTCTCTAGACAAGTCCTAGTTAACCATTGCACCCCACAATGCAATGTACTTGTCTAAACCCTTGCAAACCTCATCGAGGCAACGCATACATTGTGATGCTAAAAGTAGAAGGTTCATCTCAAACTTGGGGGTTGCATACTTGCGTACAATGATCATACTGAATCAGTGGCTTCATACCTGCATACTATAATTGTACATATTACGTGTATTTAGACGCACTGAATCAGTGTCATTAAAAAGTTTTCCAAAAGCGTACAATTGATGTACTTTAATTATACAAATGTGATATCCAAAATGCACCTAAATTATACTGATAATAGTACAAGAATCATATGTTATTGATATTCGTTGTTTTGGCACTGATTCAGTGTATCCTAATACACGTAATATGTACAATTATAGCACGCAGGTATGAAGCCACTAAATCAGTACGATATCTGTTAAAAAATCGTCCTTCCTTAAGTTTGAGATGTTGCCCTTTGGCACTATAGGATTCCCATCTGTTGTCTCTTTCCATAAGTGTATCTCCTTTGGCAACCAATCTACATTAGTACAAAGGATCTTATATTACATTAAGGGCCACCCGGTGGAATCCTTGTAAAACTTTAATTGCTGCGCTTGAGAATGACCTTGTAGATAATCATAGATTTCTAATGGATTCACAAACCTTAAATGGAGCAAAAAAATGGAGGCTCACAAGCTCACATACTAGCATCCCCGGTCAACAAGTTGTGTTATCACATCAACTTCTTGTAATGTATTCAATTTTGAACAACATACAAAGAAATCCCCGCTCTTGCTAAAATATACCATACGATGACAACTAACTTAGTTATTCTAATCTATATATGCCACTAAAATCAAAACTTGATGATCTTCAAGGAATTGCACTCCTTAGAGCATTGATAATGTTCACACGTTTTCTTGCCATTCATAACACAATAAAAACCACATGTTCCCACTTACCATAATATTTTTATTAATTAGATTAGATGTTGGTGTTAGAGAATAAATCACACATTACTATGGACTCAAATTAGCCAAGTAGCCCCATCTCAATTTCCCATCACCACCACTGCCATTGACCTAAGTGGAAAAAGTTGATCCCTCCTCCAATGCCTTCCAATGTTGTTGATCTTCAATATCAAAACAACGACCATTGATCACCATCGTAGAACTCAATTTCAAAATATTGTCCCTCCCCAAAGCCGCCCATCTTCATTTTAAGAAGAAAAAAAAGATGTTACTTTCATCCAAGCCATGCTATGATGAGGGACAATCTTGGTCGTCTACACATTAGGGCTTAAGGCTCATCACTTACATTAGAATGAAAAAGAATCTTTCTGAGGTTGCTTCAAAGAGGTTCTCTAAGTTGTGAATCACCATAGTGTTGACCAAGATATTATATAATTAAATAATAATAATAATAAATTAAAAAACAATAATAAAATTTTAATTTTTTTTTAAAAATAAATTAAATAATCAAATATGAAGTTTTAGTTTCGGGGCCACGTCAAATTTTAGAAATTTAGAATTTCAAATTTATTTGATCATAAGCCTTTTTTTCATTTTTTTTCATTTTTAAAGTTATTAATTAAATTGTTTGACGCAATTTAGGCCTTGCAATTTCTTGAATTTTTTTAAAATTTAAAATTAAATTAATTTTTGTTTTATTTCAGCTAGCATTCCTTACTATCTAAGAACTTATACCTTCTTTAGGTCTCATTACTCTTTTGATGCAATGTAATACAAAGATTTTATTGTGTTTTCTTGCGGTCTTCTTTGTGGTTGTAGAAGGTTAGTTGTGATTTTAATGAGAGAAAAAAAGTTGAATGTTGGGGATTCATCAAGGGCGTGGATTTCTTTGAGGAAGATTTGGGACAACGGTTGTGATGGAGTGGCACTACAAGGTTGGATTAGCTAAGGTTACATAGTTTTCTTGTTGGCCACATTTGTCTTTTGTCAATTGAGATTGTTGATTTTTTCTTAAGAAAAAATCAAAATTATGCTTCAAATTGTTTCCAACCTAACAACTTGCATGATTGCATCTACTCGTCAACGCAGAAGATTCTTGCAAATTCTCTCCCACAATGTGCTAAAAGCATTATAATAAACTCTTTACAAACTACCTAGAATTTCTTGTAGATCAATTAGGGTGGTTATTGCAAGAAACACTTAAAATTTTTGTCTCAAAAATACTATTTTTGGCCATAGTATTGTCATTGCTACCAATACTACGAGTATTGTGCATGAGAAAAATTCTTAATAAAAGCATTAGAAACATTAAAAATTAATTAGAAAATGATTTAAAAAATAAAAAATAAGCTAAAATCATAAAAAATCATTAAAAATTAAATTAAATTAATTAAAAAATGAATGCAATACTATGTACTCCTATTGATGGTTGCAGACTACTATCGAGTCCGAGGGACCAAAAATTTTAAAAAAAATTGAGTATTTAAATATTTTGATATATAATAACTTTAAAAATAGTTTAAAATGGCCATTTTTTTGTACTTTGGCACGCTTGAATAAGACCAAATTCTTCTCCAAAGGAATATTTTCCTTCATTCTAGTGTTTGCGTATAGAATGTACACTTTGAGCCTATAAGCATAACATACAATTTAGAATTTTCAAAAACCCTCTTCAAGTAGAAGCTGGATGGTGTTCTATCACCAAAAAGTTCTCCTCTTGGACTGAGACGTCACCCCTTTGGACCATGTCTTTGTTAGACCCAAATTGGTTTATAATTATGGTATCACCTTGGTCTTCACCTACAAGTTCCCCAACAATCTCAGGCTCTTGATGGATGCCCTACCATGAGGGCAAGGACTCAGAGTTGAACTCTGGCGTTCCAAGCAATCGCGGACAAATGTAAGTCAAGTAGAATGGCGAGTTGTTATGTAGAAAATCGTTTAGGCACTAGTAGAAAACGCAGGAATTTTGACAGAATTCTGTTGATTTGGACGTGTTGATCCGGTCACTGTTTTGTTGATTTCAACAGAAATCTGTTACAATTAACAGATTTCTGTTGAAATCAACAAAACAGTGACTGGATCAACACGTCCAAATCAACAGAATTCTGTCAAAATTCCTGCGTTTTCTACTAGTGAGGTCTTTCCTCTTGTTGTGCTTCTCTACCATATCTCTATACTTCTGTGATGAATGCCTCTCTGCTAGAGTATAATAGAATAGGCCATATATCTGCAAATCAAATACAGGTTGGTAGATATTAGTTTTCAAGTCATCATGTTACTATAATTGTATCCTTGAGCTGAAGATAAATGAAGCCTATACATTCCAATTGAAGTTTGCATATCATTAGGCCTTATCATTGACAAGATTACATCAAGTCGACCAAAAAACTAGCATACAGTAAGAGTTATCTTCAAGGCAAAGATATAATGTACAAGGCCTAAATGACTTACCTTTGTGTACTAGAAGAAACCCGTGTTTTTCTTGACACATTTTTTGTGACATTATGTTGTATTTGATGTTACAATTAACACCTTACGCTATGTCTAATGTCAACATTAGACATAGCGTAAGGTGTTAATTGTAACATCAAATACAACATAATGTCACAAAAAATGTGTCAAGAAAAACACAGGTTTCTTCTAGTGTATGGCGATCATGAATTTTGCTCCCGGGTAGACATTGATCATGTTCTCCCCCTTGACGCAAAAACTTTGAAGTATGTCCAAGTAGAATTCCATGCGAAGCTTGTTCTTGTTCACTTTGTACTTCCCCTCGGTGTTTTTCCACCATTCTATGTAGTATGGGGACAACGAAGTCTCATACCTCTTTTTTATACAATCCACGCCTTTTTCCAAGCTGTCTTCCCCCTTCTTGAAGAGAAATAGAAGCTTGACTAGTAGGGGTACCACCACCAAGTTATTGGCATTGTCCATCTGCTCGGCTTTGCAATAAAAATATTTGGGCATCTTCAAGGCATGCTGCTTGAGATGCTTCCTTGCAAATCAGTTGACTACATGCACGTCAAAGTCATCCCCGATAATCCACATCCACACGTCAAGCTCAAAAAGCTTGGGCGTCAGATGGTTTTGTAGAAATATAAGCAATGGAGTCACTAGAGGAGGATTGTCAGATCTTTGTGCTAGCCTAGACACTGGGCAAAAGTCAATAATTACTAGAAGTAGCTTCTTGGGAAGGTAGGGCCATGTATAGCTTGTGCAAAACGCCTAGGAATAGCACTCATGCCCCTGGATGTATACATCTCGATTTTGAGGTTCATGTGCCGACTTTATTTCTAGGAACCGCTTAAGCATGGGATAGACCGTCAAAAACTTATTATTTTTCCTCAGGTCTATTGTCGTCTTCTTCTTCGCCTCATTCATGAGGCACTTCACGAAAAATTGGTTGGGGATTGCCGTCAACAAAAAATCCCACGATGCCAAAGTAAAATCATGTTTTGTTTTAAACAACTTCCACTCTCTATCATTCACATCTTTGTTCTTGTCTTTCAATTGGAAAGAGGGGTCGAGTGCCTACAGCTCTTCAATGATGATTTTCTTGCGTTTCCTTCGCTCAACCTAGTCACTGGCTGTCATATTTTCTTCAACCAAAACTTTGTCTTTCCAATCGAGACTTTCAGGTACTCTTTAGTTTGTCTGGCTGCTTTTCTAAGTAGATGGACAACATACTCATGGAATACCTTGTTTATAAAGTGCCCCATATGTTTGAATAATTCTCTTTTTAGTGAAAAATTCTTTAGATTAAAAGATTTTCTATCCCTATACTATTTTCCAATATTGGGATCAATCATGGACCCATATATGTGGAGATTGATGAACTCCTCCCACAATTTGTACATTGCATTGGGCAAAGTCACAATCCTAATTTCATTTTTGATGTCTGACACTAACTTTAACTTTGTACCCTCTCCTTTCGAGTTGATGTTCTAAAGCGTTGTCATGACACCGTCAACAAATTTTTGCAAGGGTCATGATTTATAGAACAAATGTTAGTCTTGTAAAATCAATTTGAATACATCATAGGATAGTATCCTTGACTCGAGGATAAATATAAAAGTTGAACATGAATCTCATCTCTAGCAAAAAATAATTAATCTTTTACAAATGTACACTACTCGACTAGTCTGAAACCCAAAAGTTATCTCAACTCAAGGATACTAGCTGAGTACTTACTGCCTATGCCGTGTTGTCATCCATTGTGCCATTTTTTTGAATGGATGCTTCGTCGTTGCATCCGCTTGGGCGCCAGCCATACAATTCAGCACTGCAAAATCTGGTTACCCCAAGTAGGCTGGCTATGCACAAGGTGATTTGTTGCATTGTACCACTTGAAAATTGTTGTAAGCTTGGCTGCGTCCAAACTATACACAATTGTTACGTTCCAAGTCTAGAGCTCCACCTTTCGTTCCTCACAACAACCTCCAGATTGTAGCATCTTTGTGGCACTGATGCTATATTGGCTGTTGATAATGTAGAATTTGCCGTCTTTTATTTCTTCCCACTATTCAAGACTTTTTTGCATGAGTATACTATTCTCATCCACTGGTGTCAAGCAAATCGTCTAGCGTTGCCTGACATCAAACATGGTTATTAATTCATGTACCATGTCTTGAACAATCTTGGGCTCCAAATTGTAGATGATGTATTTTACCCTTGTTAAGAAACATTGGTTTATGGATACTAGAAAGGTGAGGCCATCAAATATGAAGCAATCTTTGTGCTTCTTTTTGAAGTCTTTCTAGTATGTTGCCGCCACTTCAAATTCTTGAATTGGCAAGAAGTCACTTCTTTGCCATGTTTGAATACTAGTCAAAGCGGGTCCAAAACTTACAACCGTTGTTGGTTGTCTTTCTACTGCAAGCTTTTGGCGCTTGCTGACAGGTTTAACGCCTCCAGAGTCAATAGCCCTTTCGTTGAGGTTGTGCATGTACTTGCCCTTGACTACTACCCCAATTACCTCCACGACTTTCAGATCTTCTACGGCCTCCTGACGCTAAGATGGTGCCATCAACAAGCTCTTGTTGTTGTTGGGGTCTACCTTGACCGCAACAAGTGTTGTTTTCCTCATGCTTTTCCAGCCTACGGAAGATGGTGTGGATTCTCCTCATTATGGTTGCCGCATTTTTATTCAACCATGGACTAAAGATGAGATTGAAGTTGTTCGCTATCTCCTCTAGACCTAAAATTTGAAGTGAAGCTACAAGTTCTTCAAAATCAAACACACCTCTATCGTCATCTTCTTGAATCACAATGGAGTGCCTGTGTAGAGTTTCTTGTCCTTTGTTGTCGAGTGCTTCTAGGGTGACTATCATGAATTGACCTTGGTGATGTTCAATGAGAACTACTTTCTCATTGAGGTTCTAATTCAAAAATCCTTCAGAGCTTGTTATTTTGTAGCGCAAATACATGTAGTCCTTGGCCCAGTTTATGCTGAATGTCTCTGACTGGACAATGGACAAGATTTTCCAGAGTTTGCCGTATACCTCTATCAACTCACCAAAAAATGGCCCTTCTTCCGCCCACTTTGTAAATGGTTCGATGAATGGCTGAATTGCTGAGTATTTATAATTGTTTTCTTTAGCCATTTTTTAATGTATCTACACATGTACATTAATAATTCAGTTAGAGTCCGTTCATGATTATCTTCAAGCCGAAAATAAATATTGATATTGTCATATAATTATTTGGCTATATTGTTAGAGTTATATGGTCTCACTACAATGGAAATGGGCCCGAATTGACTGTATTTTTGACAGAAAAGTGTCCAAAATGACCACCATTACTTTTGGAACTTGGCACTCTGTCAACTTGGTTCATATTGCATCCTCTTTCAAAATATTGTCAATTTTTCTCTCAATTTTTGTGTTTACCATAGTTTATCAAGAGAAGAGAAGACAAGTCCTTTATACAAGTGGGGTGGTAGGGAGGTACGACAAACCATGTGGGATATCTAGTGGAAGCTCCACCGCTCATAGTTTAGTGAAAATTAAGTAGGAATAATGGTTAAAGTGGAATTTCAGACCAAATTTAAGCATAGTAGAATACAAAATTTTAGAAAGCTTTGACTAAGAAAATGTGGTATTTCAAACCAAATTTTATGCCCAAAAATCCGTTTGAGATTTAAAGCTTCCAATCAAAAGTTATAGACAAATTTTCAGTGAGGGATTGGAAGGGACATTTGATTTTACAATTTCAAACATCCTCACTAAAATATGGTGGAATTCAAAATTCTAATTTTACTTCAATAAAAATAAAATAAAATAAGATGTAGAATTCATTTCTCAAAAGTGAAAAATAAATTAGAGAAATAGGATAGTATAGAAGGGGAGAAGGAAGGGGTAATGTCATATTGCAACAAGTAACTCTCAATTCTATAACTCAAACAATAGAACTTAGTAGCAATTAGAGGACAAAAGGCTTGATTAGAAGGTTGTCTCTCTCAAACATATAGACACAGAGAGGAAGTTGAAGAGTTGTTTGTTGACGTTTGAAGATTTAGAAGTAGGAAAAAGCAATATGAAGTTGGGAGGTTGGCAATGGATGAAGGTAAGGAGGAAATCTCTTGGAAGTAATGTAAGCCATTAGAGTCTCAATAATTGAAGCTGAATAGTAGCAAAGGAAAAGAAAGAAGGGAAAGTAAAAGTAAAAGTAAGTCTTCTAAACTTGTATAAATTGCATACATTTAAGCAGTGAACAAAATTATAAGACACTACCAAAACTTAGAGAATAATTGGGAATTTGAAGGTATATTCAACCACCTCATAAATAAGGTCCAAACCGAGGTAAGTTGTTACTTTCTCCAAATTCTTTTTAATTTCTTCAAATTAGCATTTTTAATTATTAGCCGAAGTACAACTTCAAGTCAGAGTGTAAAATCAGATTTTTTTCCCAAAATTTATATTTAAAATCTTGTAGATTAGGTCTAGAGGTTTCCAAAAAGATAAGATACATAAAAATTTGGAGTTAAATTGAGAGAGAAACAGACTGATGAAGTTTAGGCTAAAAAATGGATGAGGTCAATATAAAATCATCCATCCAAGTCCAAACTTAGAAATTAGATAGGAGTTAGTAATTTAGGGTAGGGTCTAAAATTTAGAGCCAACTAAAATAGGAAAGGCACCTTAAAAGGTGGATGAAGTTTAGATAGCTTTATAAAGGTCAAACTTCATTTGTCTACAACTTTTGCTAAGAAGGTTTGATGATTTCGTATTTTATGTTTTTAGAAATTGCATTAATTTTTCTATCACTTTAAATTGTTAAATGTAGATTGTCACTCCTTCCACTCCAAAACCACAGTGGCCTAGTTAGTTTTAACTAATTAAGGTAATTATTGCGATTTGGGATAAATTTCTTAGTTTTATTGTAAGTTTGTGTATGTTTAGAAATTAGAAAAGACCCTTTGCTTGGAAGGCTCAATAGACCAATGTTAGGCATCCAAAGGACAAAATTACTCAAAATTGTAAGAACCTAATTGTGCTTGTGATTTTATTAAAGGTGGAAAAATAAATGCTCACAGCAGGCAACAAAGAGAGGTCAAGGAACTAATTTAGATTGGAATGTGCTATCCCATTCTTTATGCAAGTGGACAACTGAGGCTTTCTCGACGCGGGGATATTTTTAAAGGTTTGTCCAAGTTTTAAAAAATGGCATGGAAGCAACCAATGAGGCAACAAAGAGCAATTCTTCCACCAAGAACAATGGTTAGAGGAGTGATTCTTGTTTGAAAAGCAATCAACTTTGTATAGCATTCATTACTATTAATCGAATATTCATTCACATACATTTTTTAGCATGGGCAAGTGTTTCATGTGTACATGGCCTCTATATTTTTACACTAACACATTCAATCATCAGAATTACCGAGATTAGAATTATCAGTATTTCATTTCCTAGGAAGTAAAGTATATATATAAGTGAAATGAATTGTTTTTATGTAGATGGATTTTCAAGTAAATTCATGTTATTCAATATAAAGTGACCACTTGCTATAAATATAACATACTTTTTTACCACTCATGTGGAATTCTGTTTCTCATCTCTTTATTGTTTGGGTTTGTGACTACTCTATGCTTTCTAAATGTAATATATTTTTCTCTTGGTGTCCATTTCAAATTTGTAATCTCTTGATTAACTCGTGATATTATTGCTTATATTTATCTTTCCCTTCAACAACTTATCTTTGAAAAGAAGAGACTTAAGTTCTCAAAATGACCATTTTGTCTCATTAAAGATATTTGATTTCAATGGGCAAATGTCTAATGTGACCTATAGCACTTATGTTCAATCCTTAAAGGACTTAGCCTCCTCCCTATGACTGAGGTAGTCACCAAAATTGCTCTATTTAATGAACCAATAGGTGCATTTTTTGTTTCTTTAGTGAGCAACAAAGTTATCCATTGACCACTTTTAAGCCTCATAGTCATTCAATCCCTAAATGTCCAAGACCTTCTTTAAGCTTCTTGGAATTTGCTTTAAATTGAATAAAAATTAAACATTTTGATAAATTTTATTAATTTTTTTGAAATTGCAACTATATAAATTCAAATTAGACATATTAGAGATAATATAGAAAAAAAAACCACAACAATATCACTTATGGATTGAAAACTATAATATTTGACCATGGGGGTGTGAAAAGTGTAGGATTGGTTTGAAGTCTTTCAATCTTCTTTTCATATGTCAAACTAAAAAATTGGTCATCAAAAAAATATGAGTTTAAAGGGCATAAGATGCATAACCCTAATCAATTTACAACTTCTCAAAATCTACTCTACAATTTTTTAAATGAATTTTTAATGTGATTTTTTTTCCAATATCTAATGTATTTGAGGCTCATTTCCTAGTGCCCTCCACACTAAAAAATCAAGATTTACAATGGATACCCATGTACAAAATCTTGAATAGAAAAATCATAATCATTAATTTTCAAAATCAGATTATTGATGCTAAAATTAGACTTTAAGAGGAATTTAAAAAAATATAAACTACTAAAAATAGTACTCCTTTCGTCCCAAATAAATCAGGGATTTCCAAATACACTTGTCCCAAATTAAATTCGACATTGGCTCTCTACAACTTGATGGACAACAATTGAAGCTAATTCGAACCCTTGAAGCAAAAGAATCTATAGATATCATGCTCTATATAGAGACTATATAGCAATTCAATCCCGACAGAGGGAGTTGAAACGCAACCTTTAACAAACCAAATGTGAAGAATTCAACCCAAAACTACACAAAAATTGCTACTAACAAATCTCTTGTTGAGAATTTCCTAGACTTGAATCACAAGACATTTTCAAAATTGAATACAGAGGACATCAATGGACATCATTGCACCAACGTTGCTTAGAAAATGATCAAAATTAATACCATTGGAGTAGTTCTAAAAAGGACAAAAATTTGTTGACTTTGCCACCTATTTTCAACTTGTGCCACTTCACTATTGATTTGTATTCTTTCAAGCCTAATAGGGTTTAGTAGAAGCTACAATAACTACACAATCCTTTGAAAATAGGAGCCACGCACTCAAAGACGCACTATTCTAGAAAACCTTGGATTTATTTCAGGACAAAATGAATAACTTGATAAGTTTTTTTTGAACTTCAAAATTTTGTAGACACCAAAATTTGGTGCCTCAGGCATTTAGGGGTTGAGGGTTAAGGAAATAGTGCTAACACTACAAGGGAAACTGTGTCCTATTTGACAAGAAAATTTGACAAAATTCTGTCAATAGTGCTGTAGATTAGGAGTACTTGATTCGGACATCTAATTGTCAAGATTATGTCAATTCAGCTGTCATTTCGGACAAAAATACGCATCATCATGCTTTTTCACCCAAAAAATTGTAATTATCTGAATTTTTGCCACATAGGAAGAATTGCTAGTTTTCCACATTTGCAACCAAAATATTTTTACCTAAACAATAAATTAAAGTTTCAAAAGTACAATATGCATTTTAGAATTGAACTTCCGTAACATTAAACACTACTTTCAAGATAACTTTGTTAAATTAGAACTTCAACTTTGAATGCAACAGCCCTTGAAGATAGAAATGGTAAGAAGACAAGTGCTTTATTCAAGTGGATTGGTAAGAGGTAAGACAACCCATATGGGATATGTAAATGAGGGTTAGGAGTTGCACCGCTCATAGTTTAGGAATAATGATTAAAGTGAAATTTCAGACCTAATTTTAACATAGTAGAATAACTTTTTTTTTAACTTTGAACTAAGAAAATATGGTATTTCAAACCAAATTTTATGTCCAAAAATCCGTTTGAGATTTGAAGCTTCCAATCAAAAGTTATAAGCAAATTTTAGTGAGGATGTTTGAAATTGTAAAAACAAATGTCCCTTCCAATCCCTCACTGAAATTTGTCTATAACTTTTGATTGGAAACTTTAAATCTCAAACGGATTTTTGGACATAAAATTTGGTTTGAAATACCACATTCTCCTAGTTCACAGTTTTCTAAAATTTTGTATTCTACTATGCTTAAATTAGGTCTGAAATTCCACTTTAACCATTATTCCTACTTAATTTTCACTAAATTATGAGCGGTGGAGCTTCCACTAGATATCCCACATGTTTTGTCCTACCTCCCTACCACCCCACTTGTATAAAGGACTTGTCTTCTCCTCTCTTGAAAACCCATGATGAACACAAAAATTGACTGAAAAACATTTTGAAAGTGGTTGCAATATGAACCACATTGACAGAGTGCCAAGTTCCAAAAGTAATGGTGGTCATTTTGGACACTTTTCTGGCAAAAATACAGTCAATTCGGGCCCATTTCCATTGTAGTGTAACAATCACATATACTTCATTGCTCCCAAAATGAATAAAAAATGCCATACCAAACTTGAAAAGTAAATGTTATTGCAGCTTTGTGTACATATATGGTTCAAAGGATGTAATCCAATTCCCGCTCCAAATTCAGGTTTGATTTACTGGGCAACAGATTGAAGCACAAACTCCATCGATCATAATTCAAGTTACAAAAGTTATAAGTCTCTTCTAGCGCAAATGTACCACCGTCCTGTACACGCTAAATGTGGTCACTGATTGGCATGTATATCAAAAATGTCGGTAATATCGTTTCCCTTCTTGTCACAATACAATTTGTGGCCATAATCTTCAAGGCCAAAGAAAACATAATGTCTAATCATCGCTATACATCTCAATTCCTAATCTCAATTTACAAACCTCCGTTTCTAATTCCCAGGAGGAAAAAAATCGTCATTCATATCGTCAATTTGACTGTATGACGCGGGAAGCTTCCAGATCTGTTCCTTTTGTTTGTATCATACAGGTCTACGACTTTTGCCGTAGCCAGCTTTCTGCCTCAATTACCGGTTTGTGGGTCGCCTTTCACCACCCTCCGTCCTATTAATTACAGAATCGTAATGGGCTCATTGGCCTTCGTCAAGCTAGAAAAAGTATGGCGAATGCTGCATGGATGCCATATGTACAATAAGATCCACCACCCTGTGACTGCACAAACCAAAGGTCGCACGGCTGAGTCGATACACGCACCATCGAGACAAAACTAAAGTCACAAGTCTAAGTCTTGACTTGACTTAGGGTGTCAGATCACTTTGTTTCCACAATCCAATCGTGAAAATTGAATCCGGATATCTTCAACAACAATCAAATTAATGTTTTGCTATCATACCTGTAACCCCACTCGTTGTCAAACCATGCCACAAGCTTCAAGAAGCCATTGCCCAACTCGAACCCAGCTTTGGCATCGAGTATGCTTGATCTGATCGACCACGCGCAGGTTCCAGTTAGATTCTCATTTAAGATCAATCGAGAAGAACAACAAACGTGCTGTAAACAATGTCATTAGCTGAAGGTACTAACCAAAAGTTTCCAAAGTACCTGCTGTCACCGACAAAGCTGGTTGAAGCATCCTCCTCCTCCGTGTAGCCTAAGATTCCCTTCAACTGTCCCTCCGCCTGTTCTCTGCAGAAGAAAGATTTAAACATGAGAATTCGATCATGAACGCGGAAGATAGACACCTCAACATTTACCGTCAAATTTTTTGACTGCAAAGAGAAACTACGAGAGGGAGTATAGACAGACTTACTTAATCACTTCACAAACATGCTCGTAAGAGACTTGCTGGTCGAGCTTGACCACCAAGTCGATGAGCGACGCATCTGCTGTAGGGACTCTGAAGGCCCCGCCTCGAATTCTTCCGTCCATGCATGGAATCAATCGACCAATCGCCTTCGTAGCGCTGGTAGAGCTAGCTATGATGTTAGCACAGCCAACCCTCCAATCCTTCAACGGCGGACCATCGGGAGACTTTTGTGTTGCTGCATAGACAGCATGGAATCAATCTTAGCAACCGGACTGGCGACAAACGTACAATAGATCACAGTTTTCTAGAAATTTTCACTCAGTATGGACTCAGCTCTAGAAAACTACCTGTTTGAGAGTGCACGGTTGTCATCACCCCTTCCACCACTCCAAATCTGTCGTGAAGAACCTTCACCAGCGGTGTCAAGCAGTTGGTGGTGCAGCTGGCCATGGCCACGACGTTATACTCAGATCGGTACTCGTGCTCGTTGACCCCCATCACAAACATGGGCGCGTCTTTGCTGAACCCAGTTATGATAACCTTCTTTGCACCGCCCTTGAGATGCTCAGCAGCTCCGTCTTTCGTAGTGTAATTTCCGGTACATTCCACCACGTAATCCACACAGTAATCACTCCATGGAATCTCGGAAAGCTCCCTGCGCATTTCAATCTCATGTTAAAACCCGAAATTTCTTCAAATTTTGGATCGGAAAATCGCCTTAGCTTAACGACACAAAGGATGCTTGGGTGTAAAGATCTGGCAATGAAGTTGCTGGAACTCACTTAAATCCGAGGACGGTGACTTTCTTGCCGTCGAAGCGGAGGGTTTGTGCATCTTCAGCGTAAATATCGGTTTTCACCATCCGCCCGTGTACTGTGTCATACTTGAGCATGTATGCCTGCGGTATCACGAGAAATAGCGAAGTTAGACTAGCAGCTCTGATCAGAGATCCGTGAAAATACACAGAGGGATTCAAAACGAGGGTGGAATATTACTAAGACGACTTACCATATAGTCGGTGCTGATGAAGGGATCGTTGACAGCCACCAGCTCGATGTCGTCTCTCTCCAGTGCAACTCGAGCCACCAAACGTCCGAAACGGCCAAAGCCATTGATGCCAATCCTGATTTTCTCAGGTACTAGCGTCGCAGCAGCTCCTGCGCACCAAACGCAACCACAAACCAATAAATAAAAGCATAAACTCTCCTGGAACCAGAAGCCTTGTGACAGAGTAATTGGCCCAACAATTGACTAAAACACAACGGAGCATTTTTAACTTAAAAATGAGACCAAGTCAAGATCTCGTCACTTAATTTGTCTTAATTATCAGAACATGAAGGAACTGAAAATGTCGTCAGCCTCCCAGGATCTCGAGACAAAGACAAAGAAGGTTCGCGGATAGCCTGTGACCTCGCCGGACATTAAACGTAGTAGGACATGAGTCGGGAACTCGGAAAAGAAACAAACATAAAACTCCACTTTCGATAACCACAGGGGAAGTAGGAGGGATTACATGTGGGAAAATTTTGACCATTACCATGCCCATTACACTGTGAACATGAGCTATTTCGGCTGGGGAACCCAGCGCCAACAATTTGTGTGTCTATTCTACGCGGAAAATGAAGGAAAGTAATGCATAGTAGAAGAGTCTCAGGAGCACTAACCTCGTCCCATGTTTACCACTCTCGCAATACAATATATCCAAGCTTGTCGGCTGATGTCCGGTCCAAAATTCCTCACCACCAATCCAAGACTGGACGTACGTTTCGGCTTTCGACCACCGACGAGTCAACTCCCTTCCTCTTCGCTCGGGTCAGTGAAGCAAGAGTAGCATGAACAAGGACTCCGTCTCTAAGAAACTAACCTCACACATATAGCATGAGTTCAACGTCAGTCCGTAAGGTTCTCCCTCTCTTGAGCTTAACTTCCTGGTCAAACCGCTACTGAATCAAGTCACTCTTGTTCGGGGGAAAAGTCCTCCAAAGAATTTTCTCACCCTCCGCACGTGCTTTGAAAGTGAAACAAACTACCCGAGCAAGCTGCTCGACTCTCCGAATCGATCCAGGAGACCGGCCCGGAAACTGAAATAAACAATCTCCACTTCAAACGAAATAGAAGAAACTCAGGCCTCAGCTCACTAGGGTACTGCCAATACTGAGATATAATCTCTCCACTCTTCTTCAAATCAGAGCACATCAGTCCGTCCGTCCGCGCCGTTCCCCACGCTCGATGTTAACCTCCCGGTCAAATTTGAACCAAGACCGATCCACCTGACTACCGTGGTGTCAAATACACACACTCTTCTTCGAAAAATCCTCACAAAAAAAACCTCAAGATTTTTAACAAACACTACAAGATCAAGCTCCACAGCTCTCCGAAAATCGCCAAGAAACAGCTCGCCGCGAAAACTGTTGATCTCCCAGCCTAACGAAATCCACCAAATAGCAGGCTCAATTTCGAGCTAAAATCCCGTCTTTCTTCTGTAAATCTCAGAGCGCAGCTCGCTAGAAACGTCCCGATCGAGGCTGGATGTCCGAGGTAGCCAAATCTGCGACGCCGACAAACAAAAATGAGCTCCACTCCGCAATTGCGCTCTTCCCGAAAACAATGAAGTGGGGAGTCGGGTGTTTTTTTGTAAGAGACATCAGGTTCGGTTCTAGCTTCGATGTCACGTTCGGACCGATCCGGTGGCGGCCACGCGGTCGGGAGCGGTGAAACTGAAGCTCCTTCCGTGTTGTCAATGTGTCAACATTCAGTTTGTTCAGTTGGGAATGGACGACTCCTTCTTTGCTTTTCTACATTTTTTTATTACTTTTTTATGTTTTGATGGCTTCGCTTTTTGCTGCCTTTGAGAACTTTCCAGAGTTACGGAACATGCTCATTTTTTATTTTTACGGCTGTAAAATGGAGGGTCGGATGTCTGTTTGTGTGCGGTGCTTTCTGGGATGACACTTGGCATATGAAAATGGGGAAGACTAATTTTTAATGGACCAAGTCAGAGTGGATCACACGCCATGGTTGAATTTGCGGACACTGCATGCAACGGCAATAATAACTTATGGTTAGGGTTATCCATTTGTTGTTCTTTTGGTAGTTGCACACCAGGTCAGGTAGGGACACCTAGAACCACCCACTTCTTTCTCAACTTAATTTAAGAATTTTTATTGGGAAGCCGTAACCCTTGAATCCTTGAAGGGAGTCTTTTGATGGATGACTTCGTTGTTCACTGTAGAAACAAAGAATGTACCTATTGGTCGAATACGTGGAACAGTTTGGGTGACTACCTTGGCCATATATGGAAGGTTGCATCCTTCACAGGCTAAAAGGAGACCAACAAAAGTATAGCATAATATTATTAACAAATGCTAAGGGGTCTTTTTACTCCCTCCAAAAGCAGGAGCCCTTGACATTGAAACTTTCCAGACAACCAGTCTCAGCAACTTCCTAGTCATCCAATGACACTAGCGTTGTAACTTCCTAACCTTCAAAATATTTTGTGCCTTTAACTAAATCTAAGATTAAATTAAATTCACTCCTAAGGATCTAGGGATTCAAAGAGAAATTATTGCAATCTCCAAAGTTTAGATTGGTTAACAATGTAAGTTATGTATGGTGACAAGCTTTGACACATTTCAGGAGCTCTTGTTGGTGAGCAACACAAATTATTAGTTATCCTCCTTCTTCACTTGTATTACACCTCCTTCCTTCTTCACCCATCCCAACCACTTTTTTGTGCATTTGTATACTATTATTTGTGGATTTACAGATTTGGGATTGTAATACATTAGCTTTCAAATTGTCATCTTTTAATACTATTATAGAATATGTTGTAGCAACTGCATTTTATTTTATTTTATTGATTAGTTTGGCTTCTTGTTGAATGATTTCTTTATCATTTAAATAAATATAAGAATTTTTATTTATTATTCGCATTTGCTAAAAAAGAATGTCTATTTGTTCTTGTTTCTATTTAGTTTTTTGCATTTTTTTGCTTTTTCAAGAAATATTGGTGTTTGTCAATATGAGGCATTCCATTTTTGTATTCTATAAGCACTTCAATGCAAGATTTAGCTAACATTTGGTGGAAATTATAGAGATAGCCTTCACAATTTTTGATTTGTTATTGCATTATTGGAAGAAAATACAAACCTTTTCTTGTAGCATGTAGATTCTTATTAATCATGGCAATAGCAAATCCTCCTTGGATTTTTTTGCAACCACAATAATGCAAGACATTAAAATGCAAAACAACCAAACACATAATAATAGTATGTAAGACAAAAAAATGTTGGATAGCAATATGACCATTTTCAAATAGACTTGTAAGCATTTAAAAAGTGAATGAAGGTGAATATATGTATTCAAAATTATGCTTAGCAAAAGTGCATACCAAAATTCATCAAAGAACTTCACCATTAATTACATAATCATTCTTAAATTTTCATCATTACAAAAAAATCGAGAAACGCATTCCTAGCATTAAACTTCACAACCTCAATAACATATCTAGTATTAATATTTCAGTTCAAGTTTGTATGGAAAAAAATTTATGAATGCAAAATAATCCAAGATCAGTGTAGAACTATGTAGGACTATCAATCATAGAATAATAGAAAGTAATGTAGAAAAATGTTTGCAAACTAAAAAATCTGAAAGTAAAGTTGAACTAATGTAGGACATGAATTGAACAATAGGAGATTGTAGAGAATAATGTTTATACTCAGATTTGTGATTGCCAAACAATCTAAAATCAATGCAAAACAACGCAAGACTTCCCTAGAACAATGGAAGATATTGTAGAACAATTTTGTAATTGCAAGATGATCCAAAATAATCCAAAGTAATGTAGGAATTTGGTAGAACATTGTAAAAATAGTACTAAACAATGTTTGTAATTGAAAACAATCTAAAATTAGTGTTAAACAATGTTGGACATGTGTAGAAGAATAGACAATAGTAGAAAATAACGGTTGTAATTGCAAGACTATTAAAATTACTCTTGAATAATGTGGGACATTGTAGAATAATAGAAAATAGTAGAGAACAATTTATGTGATTTTTATAAAAATTAAAAATATATAATATAAGTTTTTGTGAAATGATATAAGTTTTTTTATACAAAAATGCAAAGATATGAAGCACTACATCTATAATTTAAAATTTGTCATTAATCATAAAAAGTCATCATAGTTCTGATAGATTGATACACATAGTTTTGATAGACCAACGGTTCATATTGTACCAAAATGTTCATGGATGCATAGGATGCAAAATCATTACTAAAGGTGTTTTAGGATTTGGGGGGAATAAATTTGGAAAATAATTAAAAAATAATACTTATTACAAAAAAAATCGTACTCGTTGCAAAAAATGCATGAGGATGTTGTTGGAATATAATTTTGAATAAAAAATGGACAATGTTGTGGCTACAATGCATATTTAAAATGGAAAATCTCTTGGGGTGTATCTTCATCAAAATTGAAGGTAAAAAATTTTCAACATGTTGTTGTATCCTAGATGATCAACCAATTTTATTCTACTGCTTAATACAGAATTCTTTTCATCTGTTGTCCTTGAACTACAGATGATGAAAAAATACTTTAGGATGATTTTTGTCCAAAGTAATATCTTCTCATTCATTTAAATTAATAATAAAATCCTTATAAGACACACTTTCTCTTAGATTAATTTGATGAAATCTAGGGTAAGTATTTTTTACAAAATCAAAAATGCAAAATTTCAAATACATATAGATTTGGAGGTTTATTTCAAGTGCTAAGATATCTATTTGTTCAATTCTTTTGGTGATACGCATAATTATAATTTAATAAAATATAAATTTATTAATATGGATTGACAACTTGCACCAACGCTAAAAAATCTGTGGAAAATTATTACATCCATGCTCAAAAATCTGTGAAATAGTACTGCATTGATCCTCTTCCACAAGTGAACACTTCCATCCAATTTCCATTCTCATTCTCCCCATGATACAAAAGGGATGTCAAACCTTTTTCACGGAGACCGTCTCACTATTGGCTCCTCTTTTCATCCCACAACTTCTCATTCTTCATAGAAGTTTCATTCTCGGAAAAAGAATGACCATAGTGTTTTTTCTGAGCAAATTTTCGCTAAAAAGCAATACGAAATGTTTTGTAGGGAATATTTGTTGAGATATTCTTCTTTTTCCATTGGACAAAATCACAAAATGCTATCAAATCTTAGGATAATATCACTCTATTTAAAATAAATGTACACTCTTTTGGATGAATAAATATTTTTTCATCCATATGTTTCAAGTTTCATCCATTTTCGTGAATGTGAATAGCTTCATCACTCCACTGATGATTACTTTTTCTGCATTTTTTTTTATTTTGAATTAAAAAATGGGTGTGACAAGTTTCGGATAAGTTACGGGTCTTCCAGTCATTATCCTCATGAGTGGTTGGACTCCTGAGTGTGAACGGAGGACTAAGAAGCTTTTGCTTCTTGCTGGTGGAAACAGCTGCAAAAACGACCTCCAATGGGGAGGAGACACATGTGGAGTTGTTGACTCGAGGCACGAGCTTTCGACAGCGGACAGCTTCAGACGTGGATGAGGGAGATGCCAATGTGGACGAAGGAGAACTTTTCAGCTGCTGCGAAGGGCATTGGCCGCACCCATTTTCCAGGACCCGTTCCCTTTGACTGAGTTACCCCGCGCCCATAAAGTGTCCAAACTGCACCCATCAGGTGGTTTTGTGGCCCTTGGATTCTAAAGTAAACTACCCCACTACAGACGATCGGGGTGGATTGACCCCCTCGTTCGGCTTTACCAAGGGTGCATGTAAAAAAAAAGCACCCTACTTTGGGCCGTTCCAAGGTATATTCATGTCTTCATTTATCAAATTCGGGGTCTTTGATTGCAAATATGAATTCAAAATTTGCAAAAAAAATCATGTGTAGAAAATAGGGTTTGCCTGCAGGGCCGAGTGAGGGGGTCAATCCACCCCGGTCCTACAGACTAAGGGCCAACTTACATGTGAGCCCAGTGGGCAAAGAAAGCAACTAAGGTAATATGCTCTTAAAGCGACCATTTAAGGGTTGGTCCGCCTTTTTCACACGCTTCCATGGACAAAAATATTTTTGGATCATTTTTCAAAGAAAGAAAAATAGATGTGTTACCTAACACACAAGTGGTTTTGTATTTTTCCAAGCATTTTTTAATTACTTATAAATTTTCAAAGATTTAAGGCATAGGCATCTATTTGTGAACATAGGTCTTTTCCAAAATCTGTCCACTTGCAACTTGTAAAGAGATGTGCGGAAATCAAAGACAATGATTGGCTCTTGCAATAGAAAAATAAATTTTACTCGATGCATTCAATTGCTAAACTGGTCCATTTAAGGATCACCCCATCTCCATTCTCCACCTAAAAATAGGGGCGATTTGAAGAAGATGGGCGCTTTTAGAGTACACTACCTTAAAAGACAATAACAGTGCTACCGATGATCGGTAAGCGTGGAAGTAGGAAAGAGAGTTCCACCGATATCAATATATTAGACAATGTAGAAGGAGCATAAAAGTGCTTTCTATATTTCAACCCTGTTGACTCTTCCCACCCATCGATACATGTAAGGAGGCCCTAAATGGGAGGAGGCCCTAAAGGGGAGCAAGTCCATTGTGGGCAAAATTGTAATGGTGATGTGCATTTCAGAACTCTAATGTACACCACCATTACAATTTTGCCCACAATAGGCTTGCTCCCATTTAGTCTATAATGGGGTAGTTTACCTTATGTGATTTGTGTTTGGAAATGGGGCCACTAAGCATCGATGTAGGGTGCTTTTCCTTTTTGCATTTTGACTAAGATTTCTGAAGGCATTTTTTAGAATTCAAGAGTTTTTTTGGGGGGGTCTTACACTTTCCCATTTGCCTCCATTTCTATCTATTTGTTTTCTATACTAGCTTCATGGTCTACTCCTCATGGCTTAAACGGACATTTTTGAATGTTCCCACCTTACAGAGGTAGGAGGTCCATAAAGCACCCATTGAATAGCTGAAACTGAATTTGGGTAGGTGAAACTTTTCAAAATATTTTTCAGTAAGTTTTTGTTGAAAGACAAACGGAATTGGCATCTAACCTATGTCGTTTTATATTTTTTGGAGCTTTGTTAAATTAGTTATGAATTTTTGAAGTTGAAATGATATAGGACTCTAACTGAAAATTGTCCACTTCTTCAAATGTACACTAGTTGTACATTGTTGGTACAAAAAAAATATATATTTACAAGTAGGGTACATTTGAGGAGGTGGGCAATTTTAGAGCCTAACCACTTTAAGAACCTCCTAGTGTAACCCCTAAAGTCCCAAGGCTTTTTTTCCATCAAAAAACATTAAAAACTGTCATTTCTATAGCAAAGAGAAAAAAAAAATTCATGTTATTTTGCATATCTGACTACAGGATCTTGTACTAGACTAGTATAAGAACATGCAGAAGAAATTTCACAAACTTTGATGGTGTAGATTGCAAGATATTTGCATTTAAAGAGAACAAAACAAGTTTTTTTCCACCTTGCTCAACTACATTTTTTGACTTTGAACCTTCAAAACTAATTATTTTCATCCTATTGATTTTGAATTCTAATTTTTTGTGATAAAGAATTGAGTTGTAATATTTTTTTTTTTTTTTAAAAGCATCTAGTTTTTACTCATTAAAAATTTGTTAAGTAGATATAAGATGGAATTAGCTATAAGATGGAATTGTTCTAATAAGAGATCTTAACCTTGTGAAACTTTTTTTCTTCTTTAAACTGTGAAAATTGAGGTTAGCAATGAACCCTACAAGTTATTTTATCAAGAAAATGCTCTTATTGCCCTAAAAATAAGATTGCCCATAATTTTTACATAATAATTCCAAATGGAATAAATAAAAGCTTTCCATGTATATAAAAATATAATCTAAACAAAAATAAAATTAAAAAATTTCTAACTTTAATTTTTTTTTAGTATTTTTTTACCTACTAAACTAAAAAAAAAGGGACTTTTATGCTGAGCTTTGATTGAAATAAAAATTATATTTTCAAAAAACTAATGTGTTTTTCTATCTTTACAAAAAAATTCAAAAGATCACAACAAATATTGAGACCATAGGACCATATTGCCCAAAATCCATTTTGTCCCCCGAGGGAACAATGGGACCTTATGGGTTAAGTTACTTACAACAGGACAAAATTTCACTTTTAGGACATTTGCATTGCACTCTAAAATTTCATTGCCACTCCATAAATATATTTTTTATTTTTTATTGCTTTGTAATTAGCTCCTAAATGTATAGTATTAGGAAAAATTTCAGGCCTTGAAAGGTCCGTTAACAAAAACTTCCCCAAGTTATAAACTTGTACAATGTTGCCTGGATCATATAATAATTAGAAAATAAAATAAAATAAATAAAAATAAAGACATTAAAATATTGAAATGTAATAAATAAATAATAAATAATAAATTCTATAAACAACAAATAATAAAATAAAATAAAATAATCCCAATCTTATGTGGCACTAGGCCACTAGCAATGCCACATCAAATTTTAGAATTCTATAATTTTGGATTTCTTTAAAATATTACATTTTTTTTTAAATAATATTTTTTTCAAAAATATTTATTAAAACTATCCCGCGCCATCCAAATCTTGTCATTTGCTGATTTTTTTCTAATAATTAATAAATAAAAATATGGCCAATATTCTTCATTGTCAAGGAACTGGCCGCCTTAAAGGCTCAAACTTCTTGTATTGAGTGTTCTCTAAAATTGACAATTTGAGAAAAAACACTATAAAGTATTATTTAGAATAATATTTTGCATTTAATATACAAATAAAAGTTGTACATTTTGAGTTCTAGATTCTATTCATGAGATTCACCAATGCTATCACTAAAATTATTTTATAAATTTTGAAAGGTAAGTTTCAAAATTCCTTCTAAATTTGATTGCAAGCAAAATATTATCATTTTGAGTAAAAATTTGTTGGAATGAATTAGAAATGAGGTTTTTTGACCTGGTGATTTTTGAAATTTTTGTGTTCTTCAAAATTTATGACCTCATTTTTGCAAATCCAATTTTGAACTAGAGTAATGCAATTTGGACTTCGTTAACCACTTGACATACTTCCACATTTGTAATTTTAGAAAAATAGAAAAATATGTACCCTAGTAACATCAAGTACAACCACTAAATTGGACAACAATTTGATAAAGAACCTCTACAAATTAGAATTACTTTCATCCAAACAGTAATGAGAAAGAAACGTAGATTGAATTTGTTCTTTGTCTAAATTTTGGACGTTGAAGCGCTAAAGATTTGGAACTTGAAATTTTTATTATTAAAAGTGCATCCCAAAGTACTTTGAAGAGGTACAAAAAAATTGAATTCAAACATTGGACAAGGGAAATAACAAGCTTCAAAAACTAGCTAAAAGACAAAAATTATAGTGGTCTTGAAAAATCACAATTACAAAAGCACTTGATAGACATCAAAATGAATGAAAAGCAACCTCTTTTGTCAAGTAGCTCAACTCAACACTCCATATCATTAGAGCATCCTCAATTGGGCCTCAACAATGTGAAAGCCATTGTATGTAGGAAAAAATCAGCCCAACCAACCTGCCAATAGAGATAAAGTTACCTTCACAAGTTATTGTGAGGCCCTATTGTCTCAAGTTTGGAGTCTTTCTTAACCCCTAAAGCACTAAGGGTGTTTTCTGCCCAAAACCACTCAAAACTACCACTCCTATCGTATTCACTTAAGGAAACCAATTTTTTTGTTTTTTTTGGAATTTAACCATAGGAACTTGTATTTAACTTGTCTGAGATCATGTAGTAAAAATTTCATCAAATTTGAACGTACAAATTGGAAGATATTAGCATTCAAAGTTGAACAAAAAGTTTTTTTTCAAGAAGATGCTTAAATTACCCGTAAACTAAGATTGTCCATAACTTTCTCATCCCTAGTCCAAATAGAATGAATCAAAGCTTCATGTATAGGTAAAAACATAATATTTTAGGAAAAAAACTCAAAGAAATATATTTTGACTTTCTGTAATTTTGGGGCGGCCGCCCGCCAATCTCCATTTCTTGCTCGTTGTGCCATAACTTTTTCATCCAGCATCCGATTGAAACAAAAATTATATATCCATAAAGCTCTTGCAAAGCTAAACAACCTAAAAAATCTCAAAAAATTTCACTTCAAATTGAAACAGTAGGAATCTACCCGGACCCAAATTGACGAATTGTCCCCTGAAGGGACAAGCGGGGCTTTAGGGGTTAAGCCCTCCAAAACCCCCACTACTAGTTGGTCAATAACATATAACAACCATTGAATCTTATTAGCCATGAGTGGAAATAAATTTTTATTTTTAACCCCTAAATGCCCAAGGCTTGTTTTGAGCTACTTGGAATTTGCTCTAAATTGAACAAAATGCCAACATTTTGATAAGTTGTATCAATTTTTTTTGAATTGTAACCGTACAAATTCAAACTAGACATGTTAGAGATCTCATAGAAAAAGAAAACACAACAATATCACTTATGGAGTGAAAGATTATAATGTTTGACCGTGAGGGTGTTAAAACTGCACAAATCTTTCAATCCTCTTTTCACAAGTCAAATCTAAAAAATTGGTGACCAAAAAAATATGATGTTAAAAGGCCTAACATGTATAACCCCAATCAATTTATGGCTTCTTAAAATCTACTCTATAACTTTTTAAATGAATTTTGAATGTGATTTTTTCTCCAAGATCTAGTGTATTTGAAGCTCATTTCCAAGAGCTCTCAACACTACGGGAAGTCAAGATTGCAATGGGTACCCTTGCACAAAATCTTGAATAGAAAAATCACTATCATTTATTTTCAAGATCGGATTTTTAATGCTAAAATTAGACTTCAAGAAGAACTTTCCAAAAATACAAACTACTAAAAATAGCAACTTGGTTAGGTTTTATTTAACTTCAAAGTTTGCAAACACCAGATTTGGGTGCCTCGGGCATTTAGGGGTTAAGTTTGTCTTCAAGCGCCACAAAAGATTAATTTACAAGAGTTGCATTTTCAATCTTGACTTGACATTGACTGAACTAGACCTACATATCAAATGTTGATCTTTATTGTAAACACTTTTTATAATTATAGGTAACTATGTTACAAATACCTATGTTATAAATTCTTTCCATGTTAGAGTGTACCTATGTTATAGGTAGATACATATGTTATAAATGCCTTCAAATGGTTGTAGGCACATATGTACAAAAGCTTGTAGGCTCAAGTTTCTATACTCACGTAATAGCATCGTTGATCATGTTTTTTATATTTTTTAATTGTAGAAAACCATTGTAATTATTTTACTCCATGATATTTCACACTATTGTATCGGGTGATCAAAGTCAGCATTCTCTGCTGAATAATTAATTAAAACTGCCTAGTGTAACTTAGTTAGAGCTTAGAAATAGAAATATTGGAGGGGTCTATACAAATTTCTTTTTGAAAAAATAATGTCTCAACAATTTAGGCATCTATGTTTTAGTTTTTCTTTGTCAACCTTAACCACATAGTACAATATTATATACCCCCACAAAAAAAAATTCAAATTTTTTGAGAAAAAAGAAGAAGAACCCCAATATTTATACTTTAGAATACCATAAATTAAGGGCATGTTTAAATTGGATCCCATTTGTAATAATGAACTTTTTTTTGCATATTTTATAATTTATACTTGATATGATTTAATTTAATTTTTTCTTAAGAAATTCATAATAATCTTAAATTTCTTCAAAAGAATTTGAAGATTTTATGACTTATAGAAGACATTTGTTTTCATCTCTTAATTCCTAAATGCCCAAGGCATCAAATTCTAGTGTTGACAAAATTTTGAAGTTAAATAAAATCTTACCAAATATTATTTATGATATTTAGTATTTTTGAATTTTTTTTGAAGGCTAATTTTAGCATCAAAAATTTGATTATATAAATGAATGATTATAATTTTTCTATTCTAGATTTTGTGCAAAAGTGTTCATTGCAAATCTTGATTTTCAAGAGTGTTGAGGGCTTTTAGAAATGAGACTCAAATACACTAAATCTTAGATCTAAAATTTTCAAAAGTTATAGAATAGATTTTGAGAAGTCATAAATTGATTGGGATTATGCATATTATTTCCATTAACCTCATATTTTTTGGGTGACCTTAATTTAACATTTGATATGTGAAAAAAAGATTGAAAGACTTCAAATCATTTTCACACTTTTAACACTTTCATGATTGAACATTATATTTTTTAATCCATAAGTAATATTGTTGTCTTTTATTTTCCAATGGAATCTCAAACTCTAGGTATTCACACTAGTGATTACTTTAGAAATAACGTGAGACCTACTATAGAATACATTTTAAATGTTGAAATTAATAATTTAAAACATATTTAAATTATTATAGCATCACTTTTTTGAAGCATATTACAACTATTGTATAGAACATAATAATGATCCAATATACATAATTTGTAAATCTATCCAAGGGGTAGTCTAAAAGAAAAAGAGAAGAACTTGTATGAGGAGCTTCCATTTTCCATCTATAAACAAACAAACACATAAAAAACATTTCATTTTGAATTGTTATCTATTTGTTGGCTCCAACTCAAACACATGGCGGGTGTTTTTTAATGACACGTTGTATAAGTCAAGCTTACCCAATATAATATTGCTTGTGGGATTTTCAGTTTTTGTGGGTTTTTCTTCTTTTACATACTTTTACTCATTTGTATGAATTGTTTGATATATAATGTCTATATATATGTACAATTTGTGTAGGTTGTATTTAATAGTAGTTAGAGAGTACATGTTATACTAATCTACCCTAAAATTGCATATAAATTTTTGACTTTCTATTAATATTCATGTTTAAATGCCTCAAATTTTAATTTTAACTACCATAAGAGGTAGGGAAATGGGCCAAAAGTAGAAGTAAACAAAAATAGGGGCATATCTATTGTGAAATAATATTGAAAGTGTTTATAATATAGGTATCCATAACATAGATACTTATTACCATAGAAAGTGTTTATAATATAGACTCCTAGCTCATGGGCTCATAGATTCTATATTCACATGCTAGCACTCCTCAAACCGTAATATAGGCCTAAACTTCAAATTATTAAAAAAAATTATATTAGAATCTTTTGATTTTTTTTTTCAAAATTCAACTTGGAATATAAATTACATTTCTTCAAATTCATTTTATTATTTGGAATTGAATTCAAAATTGATCATTTTTATGTTTCAAATTTAAATCAAGAGCAAAAAGCTTGAAATTGCCATAATACACTAAATGGGTTAAACAATTTTTCTTGTCAAAACATTACTATGAGTAAATAAGCACTACAAAATGCATTTAGGCAACTCCTCCAAAATTAGATGAAAACTAATTTTTTTCACCACCTATATGCCTCCTTGAAATAATTCCAAAAATACCAAACATCATTTCAAGCCTTTTAAAATTAGAAGCCCAATTTGAAATTTAACAATCAATTACATAAACTTTAAAACCATATTTTTACAATTAAGTTAGAATTAGATTTGATATTCTATCAATTTATCAAAATAGTTTTATTGACAAAAAATGGTTTAGAATATGGTATTTAAGAATATGGTTGCTTTCGACAACTCTTAGTAAAAATCAAAATAATTCTTTTTTTAGTATAATTTCAGGGCTATTTTACAAATATAAAAATATTTTTTTCCCAAAAACTTTAACAATGAAAATGCGACAATTAGAATGAAAATTCACAACATTTCAATTTTTTTTTTTAGAAATTAAGTCAACTTCGAAAATCCATTTTGTGATTTTGCCCTGGAATCCCTGGATTCCGTCACGTGACAAGGGAACATCGAGAACATGTTCCCTCGTATAGGGATCAGGGCCACTCGCCTCCTTCGACTGCAAGCCCAAGTCTATTCCGCTGGTACATGGCACATTTGATCGACCCTCCAAATTTGCTTGTGTGCGTCGCCCTTCTAAGTTCGTTGTTGTATCGTCTTCCTCTCACTCCCCTCTCCATATCGTGCATTTCGCCGCTCGATTTGGAAGCCTGACGCGTATTTTGTCGACTTTTTTGTGTCCTCCTCTGCCGCTCGATTGATTTCGTGGTTGGCAACTCGATTTCGTCGCGCTTGCGAGTTCGGAGGATTTGGCAGCTTACGAGTGAGCCCTGCGCATCCACAATGTCAGGTTTGTGCGAAGTCCAGGAGCTTTGTTGCGCGGTTTTCAGTTTGGTTTTGAGTGGTTTTATTGGCGCGAAGCCAGCTTTCGTAGGGTTCGTTGTCAGCATTGATTGACACTAGGTCATGGTCGTGATCTGCGTTACCGTTGTGGTTGTTCTTCCGCGTGTTGCCAATTTCGGAACAATGTGTGGCATGTTCTTGCGGTTTATTCGCATTGAGAAGCCCTTGTGTGTTTTAGGGTTTAGGGCTGCGATATCGTAATCGGACTCTGAGTGTGTTTTCACCGTGGTCCTGTCCCGCTGGTGCGTGCGAGTGTGGCGAATTCGTTATCTCGAAAGCGTACAGGGTTTAGGGCTTATGAATTTTGAGGTCGAGTGGAGGCATGAATTCAGACCTGAGACGTTTTTATTCTCTATTTTTCCGTTTCTTTACCTCGACTCTGATTGTTTTTATGTGATGGCTTAGGGACTTCCAATTCTAGCAAGGACTGTACTCGTGGTTCCTACAAGGTTTTAGACCTGCTGTGAGCTTCAGCCAGTCATGTGGTGGAAAGATAGAGCAGCGGATACCAGAGGGTGAGCACAAGATGCATGCTGTTTGTTCCAATTGTGGTTCGATACATTAGCAGAATCCTAAAACATGGAATGAATGATTGACCTTTTTTCATTGCGATGGTCCTTTGCTCTGCATAATTGCGTCAGCTGGCTTGCATCGTTTAACAAAATTTAAATGATGGCTTGCTGTTTATGTGACAGGTTGTGTTGCTAAATTTTGCTTCAGGTAGTAGGTTGCCTGGTTGAGTACGAGAACAAAGTCTTGCTCTGCAGGAGAAGTATTGTGCCATCTTATGGTCTTTGGTGAGAATCTGTATTCCCAGACTACAATTACAAGAATGACCAGAGGAACTTCTGCTTTTATTTGGGAGAGGGCATTGTTTTCCATTTTTGGTTATAATTTACCGGACTTGCTGAATATTCAGACACCTCTTTGTGCTGCTTGTGAAATGAAAGGATATTTAATTACTAAACCCGTTCTTTTCCTTGACTTCAATTGTGAGTTTGTACGATTGCTTTGCAGGACCCTGCCAGCAGAGCACATGGAGCTCGGAGAGTCTGCTGCCAAAGGTGCAGCACGGGACACTCTTGAAGAAGCTCAGGCAGACGTACAAGTTGTCGCCCATCCTGATATTCCCCTAATTGGCCAGGTCAGTGCCTAAGTTGAGTAGTGCTTAAGGATGTATTTGGATTTACATCGCTGCAATCGTGTAGCCGTGTCGAAATGTCTCGTTCTAACTCTATAGATTCGGAAATTCATGATTTAATTGTGTTGCATGAAAATAATGTCGTCACTCTTATGAGTTTTCTCTTTCTTGTTTTCAAAAACGTGTACTAAAGCTTCAAACATGATCACAAAACAATTGGATGGTATTAAATTGCAGAGGAAGAGGAAGAAGGAGAAGAAACAGGAGGTTGGAACTGGTAGTGGTTTTGATCTGCAGAGTGAGAGGAAGAAGGAGAAGAAGAGAAAACCCAACACCTCGCAGACTGTCGAAGAGGTTGAAACTGGTAGTGGATTCGAAGTGCAGGGTAAGAGGAAGAAGGAGAAAAAACGAGAATCTGCTCCCTTGCAGACTGTCGAAGGTGTTGGAGCGGGTAGTGTATTTGAAGTGCTGGGTAAGAGGAAGAAGGAGAAAAATCGAGAGTTTGTTCCCTTGCAGACTGTTGAAGAGGTTGGAACTGGTAGTGGTTATGAAGTGCAGGGTAAGAGGAAGGAGAAGAAGAGAAAACCCAACCCCTCGCTGACTGTTGAAGAAGTTGGAACCGGGAATGGGCTTGAATTGCAGGGTAAGAAGAAGAAGAGAAGAGAGTTCACTTCCTCGGGGACTGTTGAGGACGTTGATGAGGCTGGAATCGGTAGTGGTGATGAATCGCGGAGGAAGAGGAGGAAGAAGGATAAAAACCTCACCACCTCGCAGACTCTTGAAGATTGTCGACCTAGAACAGGAACTGCGGAGAAGACCATTATCGCAACACAGGAGCCACAAACTGGCAATGGTGCTGAATCAGTTAGAAAGAAGAAAAAGGTTACTTTTCAACTTCCTGATTCGACAGAAGACGTTCCGTCAGAAAACGAGTTGCTTGGAGAAGAAACTGAAACGATGCACACTAGCACAGATCTGGAGTCTAATCCATGGGTAACCGATAAGTTGCGTCCTGGTTTAGTTTGGGGAGTGTACACTCCCCAGGAGGATGGGGCTTTGAAACAAGCCATCTTCGATTACATCCAAGTAAGATGCCAATTTAGTACGAGCAAATGCTGGTTGGGTTAGGTTGGTTTTGCTTGTTTCACTTAGATGAAAGGTAAATATACGACTGTTATCCTCTTTGCGTGAAGGAACAAGGTTGGGATCGAGAAGATGGCCTACAGAAGATTCTGAACTCCAAAAGTAGTGAAGCCAGAGGCTGCTGGTATATAATTCGTAAGTGAATTTTTTTCTTATATTTTCTTGGAGTATCCTATTTATGTGTGTCCCTATTGTTTTGGAAGTTTGAATTCCAAGCTGTTAGAAGTTCTTTAAGTGGTTAATTTATTCAACTGTTTTATCTCTCACATCTTGCTATTTTCTGTTCTCAGCAATATTTGTCTATGGAGGCCTGCCCAATAGGGCTTAAGGTTGTCATAACTAATCGAAATGAGACACTTAAAGAGGTTCTACTTTGATTGTAGGGAAGTGTTTGCCACAGAGAGATATAAAGCGCCTATATACTAGAGCACATCGACTTTTCGATCCTGGAAATTATCTTGGGAAATGGACATGTGAAGAAACTCAGTCCTTGACAGAGTAAGTGAAATGTACTAGATGTTGTGAAATTCTAAACCCTCGTATTGGTTTAGTGGAAGCGCTATTGCAGTTGTGTCACTTTAAGCTACTCTTCATCTTTGGAGGTCATGCATTCGTGTTCTAAATGAGCTGGTCAGATTAGCCTGTTGCGAGGTTCTGATTAACATGTTTTCGAAGAGACAACTCCGATTTTCATTTTTCTAATTAGGATTTTCTTGGATCTAGTTTTTACCCTATCTCTTTCCTACGTTTATGAATCTTTCGTAATTACATTCGGTACATATGAAACCTGTTGACATGCTGAGTAGGTTTCACGATGTGATGCTTACCGTGGCACGAAGACTCTGGATGTTAGGGATTTTACTAATTCCTCTTTCACCTTCACCCTCTTCCTAGTGTGTTCTTGTTGGATACGGCTATTCATAGAGGGTGTGCAAATATGTACGTGGCAATCAGGTTGCATTCCGTGCACGGTAATAACTGGAAAAAAATATCAACTATAATTGGGAGGGATGCGTCAAATTGTAAGGACAAGTGGCGGTATCTTAATCTCTCTGGTTCAAATGGTCCGAAAACGGGTAAGTTTTTTCTCTTACGTTTTTTGTGTGCAAAGAAGCTTTGTTGAATCTAATATTCATAGTGACGTGTATGGACTCTGTCATTAGTACGCTTGTATGAGGTCCCTGCAACAGGTTCTGCAAAGAAGTTGTCCAATGTGCTTTTTGCCCGAGGAATCAGTGGTAGAGAAACATGAGTTGACATTCAACTTGGAGCCTGTGGTTTTAGTAGTGTTTCCTCACTTCGGCTAAGTATTCTGCATTGCATTACTGTTTCTCATGTTGTTCAGTGGTGTGCAGGTCTTTGGTCTGAAGAGGAGCTACAAAAGTTACATGCACTTGTCTTGAAGAGCTTACACGTGAGAAAACAAATGGCCAAAAAAGGGCAATTACGAAAACACCACAAAGTGGTATGTGTGCTTCTAAATCTGTGTAGAAGTAATATGATAATGTATGAATCCCTGTTCTTCCCTCTCAGAGGTTTGTAATTATTTGAGAATTTTTTTCTTGTCAGTAACCAAACTGGTGCGGAGCCACTAAGAGTAAGCAATGATGATGTTTTTGTGTTGTCTAGTTTAGGTGACCGCTTTTGCTACTAGAAACCAGAAACTAGATAGCAGAGACCTTCCAATATATTTTACACCTGAAATTGCTCTAAGTACTCATATGAGCCTTCAAGCATCTATTTTACTGCTCACAATTAACTTGTGTCGTAGGTCCGTGATGAGATCAATTGGGAATTTATTGCCGAGCAAATAGATGGGCGTAATCGCCATGACTGCATGACTCAATGGTAATATCTCCCTCTTTTCTGTAGCCCTTGGTCACCGCTCGTCTGCTTATCATCGAGAAGCACGTCGACCCTCTCCATTACTGCCGGGTGGATTTCAGTTGTGTGTGCTACACTGGTATGTCAGCTGTTAGTCAAGTGCACCTGTGCTGCTGTGAATATTTTGATCTATTGGACTTAGCATTCTGGTTCGTGTATGACTGCCAAACGTTCTAACGAAATGTTGGGACTTGGCAGGTATAGAAGGATGGCTTCACCAATGGTGGCAACTGGAGATTGGTCCAACGGTGATGATCAGCGCCTCTTAGAGAGGTATATGTATCTCTGGCGTTTTGTATCCATTGTTGCTTTTGCTTTTGGGACTTACATGTGATGCAAGTTTAAATCTCTTACTCTGGTTTATTGAAGAATTCTTTTGATCTCTGAAACCAAGACCCGGACTTCTGTTTGGCTTCTTGTTGAAATTTGTCTTTTGGATCCTAAAGTGACTGACAGAAAATCTTGAATATGCCAGGTTGACGGAGGAGTTTCCGCTGTCCGAGGAACTGGTTGAGTGGGATTCGCTCTTGGAACACAGGTGGGCTTTCGATTGAGATTCTCTAGCTGAATATAGAATTTTGCATTCTCTAGTTTCTACATGTGAATAATTATCGTCAGTTTCATCTCATCAGTATAATGCCACAAGTAGTCTTTGACCTCTCCAGCAGGGTATTTATTTTTGAGCGACCCCCCTGCTGGGAGCACATCTCAAAATAAAAACCCTGCTTTCCGGCATATATGGTATTAACTCCATGCATCAAAAACTAGATGCGTCTGGATCAAACTTTATTGTAGTTTTCAAAATATCCATTTCTTGTGTTTAATTTGTACTAGTTCAGAACTCTCGTCTTCATACACTGCCAATGAGAGCATGTTTGGTAAGACCTTGGCCAAGTAGTTAAGGTCTTTTACCTGGAATTTCTTCTAATTGCAAAACTGTTTCATCGCGTTCAATTCCAGATCAGGAGAAATGTGTAAAAGAAGGTGGGAGCAAATGCAGCGTTCTCTTGGGCGGGGACCTGTGTTGCGACACTTGCACTTTCTTGAGAGGTTGGAAGGTGTTGTGACGCGCTTTGCTCCTCATCTGGCAGATGCTGATTATGATCCACAGTTTGCTGCGGAATTGGAACAAGCAGATGCCGACGAATCAGAGGACAACGTGGATACATGAATTGGGTTCAAGATTCATCTACACTCCTTTGTTACCTTCCCATGATTCCTTTGCTGCCTTCGACAGGAATGGGCTTACTGTTTACTACCATACTGTATACTTGATATTTGTAATGAATAGTGCGCACATTCAGAATATGGACGGAGTTGTGATCGCGATTAGTTCGGCAGGCGTCGAAGTTGTAGCTTTCCATATGGAAAGAGAAGTGTACTATTTCTTGGTGCGACAAATGCAGTGCACTGAACTCATGCTCCAGAGTATATCTGGAGACCTTGGCGTTAAAGCGATGTTTTTTAAAGACTCGTTTTCCCCCAAAGTTGAAAGATTACCTCGTTCATGTGGAGACCATAAAATGACTCAAATTTCGCATCTCAGTGTACAGATTTGCAGAGATGGCAGGACCCGAATCATTGCCAAGTAGAGCATGTAATTCAATGACGGGGACATCGCTCAGGCTTGTCAGTACTTATTAATGGAGGACTGCATTGAACTTTTTCTGTGCAGGCAATGAGAGCTGGTTTTCTTGGGACTCGCAATGTCACCAGACCCACAATCTACTGAAACGTAGGACTGGTAGCACCCTTTTAATCACCAGAGGTCAACGGATGGCAGACAGAATGTAATCTTCTAGGTTTACAAGTGAAAAGAACGGTCGATTTTTTAATATACAGTAGCTTACTGTTTCCTGTTGGACCAAGTACTGATTACGCTTAGTTGCTACTTTCTGCACTCGGTACGAATTGATTGTGTTCACAAACCTCCAGACAAATTCTAGACATCATATCCTTGAGCAACTGCTTCAACACCCTTGGACGAGGATCCTTTTGTGCACACTCTTGAACTGAGTTAGGTGGGTTGTACTTGCACCAAAAGCTACAATAAGAAGACAAAGCTGTGACCAAATATTTGAGTAGCCAGTAGGATTCTTTTTGTTAGCCAGTAGAGTTGTCTTGGTCGTGTACAGTAGTACCCTTCAAGAAGTCTGGCAACCCCATGCCTAGTTCCCATCCAAATAGTTTGATTACAAAACATACTCATGGGAGGTAAATTTAGATATTCAATTGAGTTTTTTTGCCTCAGACAAGGTGAGTCACGTACCTTGTTGTGAATCCTTTCACTTTTTAGAAATATCTCTCGTTGATTTTGAAACTACTAAGCTAATTTTAAAGGTACAATGCTAAACTTGAAAATTTCATGGTTGGAGATTATAGGTGGTGGATTACAACCAAATTTGGAATTGAGAGAATCAACACACTTGCATGCATGCTTCTAGTGATTGTCGCTTGCAAACATAGCCCAAAAGTTTTATGAGATAAAATTGATGTTTGTTTAGGATATTGTGCATATGATGTTGCTAGAAGTTTTATAAACAAACTTGTGAAGTTCTAAGCAATGTTAGTCAACTGTGCACCATGATATAATGTAAAATTCACTGAATGGCCACCAAATTCTTTTGACCTCAATCCTATAGAAGCAAATCAAAGATGGAGTACAAAGAAAATGTGAATTCCATTACAAAGACCAAATGTTGACATCTATGAATTTGGTATGGGAGGATATACCTCAAGAAAGTATCCAAAAGTCAATTTCCACAATGTCAAACCCAATCAAAGCTAAGATAAGAGCTCAAAGTGGTAGTACTCAATGGTAGTGGTGCTTCATTTTTTTGCAAAGTTGCTGCTTTTGAGCAAGACATAATGTAAAATTCATGTTATAGTAGGCTTCTATAGTACTAAAGCTTTCTAATGATACCCTATTTGACAATGTTTGTTTAATTTTTATTTATTACATGACTTCTACCGTGGACATGTATGAAAGAAAATTGCAATATACATTAAAGTCATGTAGAGGTAAATTTTACCTACATAGTATGAGTCTTTGTAACATGAAAGATATGAACAATGATGTATCCAAAATACAAGTGCAAGCAAAATCGTAAAAAACATCACATATATTTTTCAATTGATTATTATGTAAAATTGTAAAAATAAAATAAAATAATTTATTAAAAATGGACTTCCTATTTTTATACATTGAAATTTCATATGTTGGTCAAGGTTTTATAAAGCAATAGATTTAATAAGATAATTCTGATAGGATATTTTATAAATGGAGTTTAAGAAAAATTGAAGGGCTTCATAGTGGGGTTGCAAGACTTATTTGAGGGTAATGTAGAATAGCCCCTTCTATCAGCTTATTTTCCATGTCTACTAAACTACTAGAAGAAAAGTGCCCCAACTGTTTGCAATTGTTGCCTTAAGCTAATGAGTCTCCCATGAAATTGGAGCTATCATTGAAGCCATTTGGAGGGTTCTTTAGAATTGACTTATACTCTTTTTTTGAGCAATAAAAGTCTTCCAAAAGGGCAATTGCAAGAAACAAGGAGCATTTATCAAGCACAATTATGAAATTAAGAACCCATAATAGCTTAAATTCATAATGATAGTGGACAGTTTAACCTCATCTATTATTTTATTATTTTTTGAAATAAAATATTGATTTAATAATAAATGAAGGTTTTAAGCAAAATTATCACAATTTCTACAGTTTATAGAACTAGAAAGTATTCACTCTAAAGAATTTGGTATCGAATTTAGTAATTGAGTCTTTTATAAGATATAGACCTATTGTAAGCTTTATTTTGAAAGATAGTCAAATTATGTCATAGAAAAATTTGCAAATTCTTCTTCTTCAACAATTCAAGTTGGGTTTTCAAAAATGGTAAGAATTATAATTTGATGGTTCTTTTGATGCATAAATATCAACTTTGAGTAGTTTTAAATGGTCAATTTTAATTCTTACTTCTCAATTTTTTTACATTTTAAAATGTCGAAGTGCATGTTTTCTTGATTTTTTGCAATTTGGAAAATCCCCTTTTGAGTGAATTATTCAATTAAAAATTTTCATTATCTTTTTGGAGTACACATTCTTTTCAGATGGAAAGTGTATAATCAAGCAATACAAAATGTTCTAGATTGTAAATGATGAAGGGCAATAAAGTATGCCCTAGATCATAAAATTGACTAATAGAATACCATGAGCCATGTCTTTGCCTGAAACATTGTACGCTATTAAAAAACCAAACTTATTTGGTGTATTAGTTTTAATTTAATTTATTCAAATTTAGAAAAAATTGAGCAAAAATTAATGCAAAAACTCACCTAGCAAGAGAAAAGGGAGGGAGACTTGTACTATCCTCCCAAACATACTAAACCTTGTTTTTTCATCCATCTAAATATCAATAAATTCTTGTGTTAATTCTCTTATATTTTCATGGTATAAATTTTCACAACTCCCTTTGCCAAACCTTTTACAATTTAAAGAGTATCTTAAAAACTAACTTTTTCAATTCAAAAATGACCTTTCAAAGAAGTCTTCAGTAAATAGATAATTAAAAAAGCATTAGCATTATTAGAATTTAACATTTTGAACTTAAAAAAAATACTTGAAAAATTACAAATATTCATTATATATCCAATTTTATTTTTATTTTTATTTTTAATTTTTAATTTCAAATTAGTGTAGTAGTAATTGATCTAGCTATTTTGATATTATCTAAGTATCATACTCTATAAGTTGTGTTTGAAGCTCATCATTAAATTACTATTCTGAATTGTAATTACAATACATCTCTTTAATTTTGGAAATTTGGAATCCCTCTAAGGAATTAATCAACATCCCAAACCATGTACACTTTCTATTATTGTTATAAAACAAATCCTTAAATGAATACCTATATTCTACTTTTGACTCTATGCATCTTTATTTGCACATGCAATATGTTATATTAAATCACCGCTTCATAAAATAACTATTGCAAGAATTCGAATTAATTGTTTTATTTGAATTTATCAACAATCCAATAAGTTAGGTTGTTTGTTTTGTTTTATTTTGTTTGTTACGTTGAGATCTCTTGGACCATGCATTCCCTGATCGTGTGTTTGATACCATCAGAAAGATCTCTGTGAGGAGAGATGCATAAGCTTTGTTTCTTGGCATTTCGACCTACACTGTGAAAATTATTGAATTTTGAAGTTTTTATTAATTTAAATTTTTTTAAATTACTCTTGTTTTTATTTTGACTGTGGCAACAACAAAAGTCACAGACTATAGGTATGTTTTAACAATCAAGTTGCTTTTCAAGTGCATTGCTTAAAGCTTTTATAAATCAATTTAGTGGTTCATAAGACAAAATTGGGTCTTGCTTACATATTTTTTAAATCCAATGAGGCAAATAATCAAGGATTTCATAACAACCATTTATAGTTGATATATCTTGATTCTACTCACAAATTAATTCTCAATCCTTTTGAAGATAGACAAGATTTATCAACTAGGCTAAAAATCACCTACATATCTTCAAAAGGACGGAGGAGTCTTTTTTTTAGGTCTATGCACTTTTTTACATTTTCCTAGTGCTTACCAAATTGATATAAGAGTTATTATAAGAACTACTGTTAAGTCTTAACATCTAGCCTAATAGATAAATATCATGTTCTTGCAATTTTTTAGTATTAGTATTAAAGTAATTTAATTAATACAAGAGCTTGAATTATGCATGATCCTTAGCATAGTATTTCAATGGAGTTGAGTATTTCAATGAATTTCAATCATTGTCTAACATTCATATAAATTTTGGATGAATGAAGATGAAATTTAAATTATATAGTACTTGAAATAGTATGAGAATAATGGAGATCACATTGTAATAATTTGATCTAAAATACTGTAAACCACTATGCTACACAAAAAACTATATTTGGTGTCACCCATACTAACTACGTACTCAAAGGCTACAATTTTTTTAATCCATAAAGGATTATGACTATGTTTTCACCAAAAATGCTCCAAAGCTGCCATTTTTTTACAAGTACCAAATTTTTTTCTTAAAATTTTTTTTTAAGCTTATGCAACCGTAGAATCTTGTAAAATGCTGACTTGAGAACATGTGATAAAAATTTCAGAAATTTCCACTGCGTGGATTGCAAGATATAAGCATTCAAATTCAATGAAATTATTTTTTTGACCCTACAAAAAACAGGGCAGCTGCACTTCAAGAGCTCACTTTTCTATGAAAAAATGTCCAAAATGGTGGTGCTTTTGGGATTCTTTTACCTATACAAGTTACCTACATGCTCAAAAAATTTCACATCAGTTGAAATTGTATAGTACAACATATAGGAAAAATATAGTAAGTACTCCCTCTGTCCCACTAATAACCTCCAAATCAAGCAGAATTTTTGTCCCACTAAAAAGCTCTGTTTCTTGATTTTGAACATTGAGTAAGTGTTCGCCATATTGAACAACCTTGTGGAGGCAAGTGAAACAATCTAAGAGCATTCCTTTGGCCTAGCAAGTTTGGTCTTGCTCATACAAGGCACCTTGTACAAATTGTTTCTTTAGATAGTAGTGTTGATAATGCATTTAGTGACCTCTTCAACACTATAAAAATTTGTTTGTAAAGTGGGCTAGTTTTTCTATTGCACATATTTAGGTTGGGAAACACATTTTAGAATCCTATTGTTGCCACCACCCTTTAAATCATTTAAAATGACAGAGTTGGCAGCATTTACAAATTATGCTCAAATATCGTACTTTCCACATAGATTTTAGGTGCCTAAACAACAATGCCTAAGCTAGAGATTTTGCATGGATCTAAATGATAGCTTACTTGTTCTTGAATACATATATTGCTAGCACTATGACTAAAAATACAGATAATCCTTCAAAAAGAAGAATTTTGGAGGATTTTAGTAGGACAAAGGAAATAGTAAGAAGTAGATAATGATTTCAAAATACAAAATTGTTAAAAATTTAGTTATGGAACTGAAAGACGCTAATCCCAATAGTTGGAATGTTATACTAAACAAATCCTTCATCCCATGATTTTATTTTTTCCAAAAAATATTGAAAATTGAGTAAGATAAAGGACTTCAAAGTTTATTTTTTTATAGTAAAGAATACATAACTACCCACAAAAACTCCTCGTGACTTCTGACTCATTGATCAAAATGGAATTATTCAAAACTTTCTACGTATGTATGACTCTAGAGAACCAATTTCAAATTTTTGTTTCTAAAAAAAGTGATTTTTTCAATCTACCTAGATTGCCCATCCAAGGAAAAAAATAATATATTAGGCATAACTTTTGATTCACATTTCCAAATGTCATGAAATTTAGTGCATATGAAAGATACTCCTCATCCCCACCTTTTATTAAACTTTTAGCTTAAAATACGGAAATCTCCAGTCACACGTACCTGCCAAAATTTCTATGTTGCCAAAAAATGTTGTTTGATCCTTTAGAGGATAAAGATCAACCTTTTTTTACCAAGAGCACAAATATCAATACTATTCAGAGAAAATAATCTCTTTAACCCCTTAAGTACCGTTGTCCCCTCGGGGGACAAAATGGATTTCGGGCAGGCTCCTACGGTCTCAATATTTTTGTGATTTTCTGAATTTTTTTTGTGAAGATAGATAATCACATTAGCTTTCCAAAAATGTAATTTTTATTTCAATCAGTGCCCGGGAGCAAAAGTTATGGCACAAAACCCCCAAATTTTAGTTCGGCGGGCAGAAAAAAATCCTCAAAAAAAATGTAAATTTAAAATTTAAAATTTTTTCTTCATATAGATTTTATTTTTATTTACATGGGAAGCTTTGATTCATTCCATTTGGATTTGTTATGCAAAAGTTATGGTCAATCTTATTTATTTGGCAGTTAGAGCATCCTTTTGAAAAAATAATTTGTAGGATTCATTTTTGAACTCAATTTTAACAATTTATAAAAAAAAAAAGTTTTATAAGGTCGGGATTTCTTGCTAGAACAATCTCACCGTTGAGATTAGTATATTTCAATTCTATCTTAGAGCTATTAATGATTTAATTTTTCCTTCAATCTTGAACCTACTTCTACTGAAATCATTTTAATGAGTGAAAACTAAGTGTTTCTTCTTAAATTTTTTTTCTAGATTCTCAATTCAATTCTTCATCATAAAAAATTAGGAATTCAAAATCATTAGAGCAAAAAATTTAAGTTAAAAAGGTTCAAAGCCAAAAAAATGTTGTTGAGCAAGGTACAAAAAAACTAGATTCCTTCACTTTAAATGCAAATATCTTGCAATCTACACGGTCAAAATTTCTGAAATTTCTTCCACATATTCTTACACTAGTCTAGTACAAGATCCTACGGTTAAATATGCAAAAAAAAATATTAAATTTGTTTTTTTGCTCTTTGCTCTAGAAATGGCAGTTTTGAGTTGTTTTTGATGGAAAAATGGCCTTGGGACTTTAGGGGTTAAACATAGTTGGTAAAAATTATTCATAAAGATTGAGTACAAATTTAAAGCATTTAAAAAGAAATTAGTGTAAGTTACACAAAATAAACTTTTTAGTGTAACGCACCTCAAAATTCCAAAATCGTAGCAAATTAATGTTATTACTGTTGGATGCACTAATTGAATCCATAATTTGAGTACGTACTTGTTGTGTTAAGGTAGTCTGTTCTAAAAGTGACAATGGTCTAAAAGAGATCATGGCATAGCGATATATTTAGCTTTCTTCAATGTACCAACAATGTACATTTGAGTAGGTGGTCACTTTTTAGTGACTATTGTGCTTCAACTTCAAAAATTCATAGCTAATTCCATGAAGGTCCAAAAAATATGAAACAATTTGGGTTAGATGCCAATTTCATTTTTCTTCCTGCCAAAATTTACTGAAAATTGTTTCAAGGAGTCAAGCACCACCATGTATAAAGTACCGTGCACATTAAATTATTAATAGTGAAAGAAATACAATGATGTGGGGGGGCAGTTCAGATTCCTTACACCTGGATTGCCGAAATTTGGCCCAATCTTCTGTGGCTGCAGCATGTTTGACCCTGAAAAAATTGGTTCAACCTTTTGTGTTGGACCTTCGGAATTCAGTTGAACTTAAGAAAGTCGTTGAATGCAGAAATTAAAATGTGTGAACACACACACACAAAAGAAATGGTGAATTTTTTTGCAAATTAGGGGTTGACCACGGGCTCAGGTCTCAATTCGGAAAACTTTAGAAAAAACAGTGAGAGTGATCTTAAATATTAACTCTAAACCCCTAATGTCGCAAAGCTTTTCTTTCCATCAAAAAACACTCAAAACTGCCATTTAAATAGCAAAGAGAAAAAAAAGATTTAAAATGTTTTTTTTTGCATATCTAACCATAGGATATTGTACTAAACTAGCGTAAGAATGTATGGAAGAAGTTTCAGGGACTTGGACCATGTAAATTGCAAGATATTTGTATTTAAAGTGAAGGAAACAAATTTTTTTTGCACCTTGCTCAATGACAATTTTTTGGCTTTGAACCTTTTTCGTTTATAGTATTTGCTCTACTAAGTTTGAATTTCTAATTTTAAAAGATGGAGAATTGACTTGAGAGTCTAAGGAAAAAAAATTCAAAAAACACACACTTAGTTTTTGCTCATTAAAAATTTGCTAAATAGAAGTAGGTTCAAGATTGAAGGAAAAACTAAACCATTAATAGCTCTAGGATGGGATTGAAACATAATAGTTGCAATGGTGAGATCGTTCTAGCAAGAGATCTTAACCTTGTGAAACTTTTCATTTGGAAAAATTGTAAAAATTGAGTTCAAAAATGAATCCTACAAGTTATCTTTTCAAGGAGATGCTCTAATTGCTGGAAAAACAAGATTATCCATAAGTCTTGCATAACAAACCCAAATGGAATGAATCAAAGCTTCCTATGTGATAAAATGCAATCTATACTATATAAGTTCTTTAAATTTTTTATTTTAAGGTTTTTTGAGGATTTTTTTGCCCGCTAAACTTAAATTTGGGCTTTTTGTGCCATAACTTTTGCTCTCAAGCATCGATTGAAATACAAACTATAGTTTTGGAAAGCTAATGTTTTTTTCTATCTTTACAAATAAAAAATAGAAAAAAACATGACAAATATTGAGACTATAGGAGTCTACTCAAAATCCATTTTGTTCCCCAAGGGGACAATGGAACTTTAGGGATTAAAGGACGGATTGTTAATTGTGGAAACCGTCCCTTTGATTATTGTGTCAATCATTGGCTTAAAAAATTGCAAAAGCACTCATTGGAAGTCAAACTATTGTAAAAGACCTTCCCTTTTTGCAACAAGATTTTGAGGATGAATAGTTGCACTTCTATCCTACGAGAAGGATTCTTTGTCTTCCATTGAACCAAAAACTTCCTTATCAACATTTAAATATTAACCCTAGAACGATGGGCTAGGCACCACAGATATCATCCTTTGGGGTACTGTGCGAATCAATTACTTTTTAAAAATCAAGTTTAGAGAACTCATTGGATGCCAAACTATTGTGCAAGACCTCCCATTTTCACACAAAATTCTAATAATGCACTTATGCCTTACAAAGAAGGATTATTTGTCATCCACACATAGTGTCCGCAACAATATTTGAAGGTTAATAAGTAGAGGAATTCACACTAAAATTTGGGAAGGATGTGCTTGAATAAGTTAACTAAAGGATCCTAAGGTTGGATTTGTTAAAGAATAAATAAAGATGAGGATTTTATCCATGCTTTGGGTACAAATATTTTTAATTACTTTTGAACCCCAAAACATTATAGTCCTTTAGTGGGTAAGCAACAACAATGTTAGAGCTTGGTAGCCAAAGGTCTTTATGGATGCTAGCTTAGCTCATAAAGGACAAAATGGTGATCATGGAAATCATCCCTTTGGGTATGTGAAATATTAGTTGAAAAAAAATGCAAAAGCACTCATTGGAAGTCAAACTACCATAAAAGACCTCCCATTTTCACAACAAAATTTTGAGGATGAATATTTGCACTTTTGTCTTGCACAAATTAAAGGATCTTTTTTCATTCATGAGACAAATACATCCGCAGCATCCTTTAAGGGTTAGTGTCTAAATGAGCCTTTGAAACCAAAATTTGATATTGTTGCTTGGTGCTCAAATACCTTTACAATAGTGTTACCAATTGAAAATAGAGTTATCAAACATAGAAACTATTTGCAAAAATTTAGTCTTGAAATAACATATTGATTAGTACTAACATTAGGATTATAAAATCATTTGGCATCGCACCATGTTCTCCAAAATTAATATAAAGAGGCAAAATGTTTTGTCATTGTCAGATGTTGAAAATTCAAGCATTACAAGAAGTTAAGCCAATTGGAGAAATTTGCATAGAGAAGTTGCGACAACTAAGAAGATATAAAAGGTGACTTGACAATATATTTAAGAATAAATCATGCCATACAATCACACAAGAAGAGAAAAAATGATAGTCTCATCATCTTTGATTGCATGGACTCAAATGACTTCATTGTTGAATATTGTTATGATGAGATAGATACTTGCTAACATTAACTGATCAAAGTACCAACCAAACATAATATTACTAGCATTTAGATATAGGAGGGGGGGCTTTTGTGGACAGTGTGTCAATCTTAAGAAAATATTTATTTTGTATACTATTTTGTCACTCCATGATTGATGTTTTTTCTGTTTTTTATTTTCAAGCTTGAAGTCACTTTTAAAAAAAATTGGAATTATTGCAAATTTTTGAAGATAATAAAAATTTGTACCAAGTACAAAATGACCTTAAAAAATTTGACAACATGTTTTTATTATGTTCTTGGATATTATGGTGTAAATCAAAATTCCTTTTCTTTCTACATTTAAAAATGTGGTTATTGACTCTCAACTTCAAACTACAATAACATATTCACTATTAATAAGGAAAATTTTAAAGTTTTCAATCCAGATTAGAAACTAGACTTGGAAAGCTTTAGTTTTGTTAGTTTTACTCAGAAACAAGAAGAATGAGTGTCAATATCTATTTTTAAGAACAAAAACTCAACAACAAAGTTGAAATGTATTGTATAAATGTTCCCTTTTTTTTTTAACACAAATCCCTATATAAAATCTAAAAATAACTAAAGTGACTTAAATCTAAATCATTGATGTGTGCAAGTTATGAAAGATGTTTTATACAAATAATTGATTGAAAATCATAGTTACAGCAATATGAAAATGAATTAGTTGATCATTTGTAAGCCACCATTTGGATCCTCTAGTCTTACAAGATTTAGGTGAAGAGCGTGACAATATAAGACACTAGTGGAAACATAGTCTAAGGAGACTAAGGAAATGACCCATGAGAAAATTTACATGACCAATTAGACTAGTTGCAGGTCTTCTTGCAGACATTCCCTTAGTTCTTGTAGACTATGAGTTTCCACTAATGAAAACATTCTATTTCTATTCATTTTGGGGGGATGAGAAACTCAAATCTTGACTTTATCCCCTAAAGCTCTTTTAAAATCGAAATGAGTTCTAAGTTTTTATGGGGCCATCTAAAGTAAAGTATAAGATTTTTTTTATTTTTTTTGTTTTTGAGACTATGGAATCATACAAACTTTGAGGGAATTCAATTTTTATGAAGATCTAATGGTTGGGAAAAAAAATATGCCTTTTTTTCTGGAGGGGGGAACAACTTGGTAAAGGAATGCTAAACATCATTTTGATTTGAGACTTTGCATACTTCTTCCTAACTTCAGGCCCTACTCAAATCTAAAAATCACTAGATCTTCCTTGTGAAAACAATAGTTTTGAGTTATAGGGCACACTGAAGCCTAGTCTATCTTCAAGAAAATATTTTGCTCCACTTTGTATGCTTTGTTCTCACGCATACACTTGCTTTACACCCCAGATCATTGTCTATTTGACCCTATTACCAATCAATCATAACTAAGGTTCTTCCGGGTTACCTGAAATTCTAAAAAATGGTGATAGAAATTGATTTACAACCCACCTTTCATAAAAAAACTTTGAATTTTTGATCGATAAGGTAGGAGGTCCATAAACCGCTCATCTAAGAGCTGAAGCTGACTTTTGGGGAGGTAGAACTTCTTAAAATATTTTTCAGTAAATTTTCCTTGAAAGGCAAGAGAAATTGGCATCTAACCCAAGTTGTTTCATATTTTTTGAAGCTTTGTGGAATTAGTTATGAATTTCTGAAGTTGCAGAAAAGTGCATTTTTGTGGGCTCTAAAACCGACCACCTCCTCAAATGCACACCACTTGTACATTGGAAAGTGCAAAATGTACCTCTAGAGCTTGATTGGTTTTAGAACCCACTCCATTTTAGGACCTCCTACCTTAGTTTTGAAAATAGTTTTTTTTTTTTTTAATAATTTTTGTTTTCTTCTATTTTTTTAATTTTTGACTCAAATAAATTTTAGGGGTTAATAATAATAATGTTTACGAAGTGTCCATTCCCCCTTCGATTCTGTAGTCTGTTGCAGTGCTCAGCTGCTGCAAGAGAAGTGATTCTGGAGTGTACCATGTGGACACTGTGAACTGTTTGCTCACAGATTGGTGGCCTTGTCATAGCTTTTAAGACTGTCACCCATCCAACTTTAGTTACTGAAAGTTTTGTAGAGAATTGGAGGGACTTGCAAAAGGTAATGCTCTGGACTTCCCCCACAGTCCAATTCTACGCTTTGTCAGTGACTAGACTACCGCCTGTCAGCAGAGAACCATTGTATTAATTTTTTAATTTAAAAATAAATAAAAATTGGATCAATTTTCAAATTTAAAAAAAAATGTTTTTGAAGTCAATTTTGTTTTATTTTTTTTGTATTTTATTCAGCACAAGCTGTATCAAAGCTTCAATTGGAAAAGGATACTCCCTCCATCCCGTAACTTAACCCCTAAAGTTCTATGACTATGTTTTCATCAAAAACACTCCAAAACTGCCATTTTTAGTACAAGTACCAAATTTTTGAAAAAAAAACTTTTTTGACACATGTAAACGTAGAATCTTGTAGTAAACTAGTTTTAGAAGATGTCGAAAAAAATTCAGAATTTTCCACCATGCGGATTGGAAGATATTAGCATTTGAATTGGCAAAAATCTTTTTTTGTCCCTGCGAAAAACAGGGCAGCTGCACTTCACAAGGTCACATTTGTATGAAAAAATGTCCAAAATGGTGGTGAATCTTTGAATCCTTTTTCCTAAACAAGTTCTCTACATGCTTAAAAATTTCCAAATCATTTGATATTGTACAACATATACAAAAAAAATAATAAGTAGCAAGAAATAGAGAACGATCCAAAATACTAAATTGTTAAGAATTTAATTATGGAATTGGAAAATGTAAATCCCAATGGTTGTAATGTTGTACTCCCTCCGTCCCAAAATGTTCTTCCTGTTGGCCTTCATTTTTTGTCCCAAAATGATCTTCTTGTTGTACTTTGTGAGCTGCAAATTGGTCAAATTTAACTTTTGGTAGTTCTCTAGGACTAACAAAACAATTCCAAGCGATAGTTCCCCCTCCATCTATGCAATCACTAATCAAAAGACAAATAAAATGGTTGAAGGGGTCAATCAACACTTTTTGTTTTTATTTTTTGCATCTCTTTGAATATTATCTAATTGAAGGAGATGAAGGTTTTGGGAGGCAAAATATAGGTCCACATATGGTCTTTGACTTATACTAACTACCCACAAAATGATGACCTCACACTCAATAATTAAATAACCACTGGTGCTCCTTGAAAATACCCAAAAAATTTCACTTTTCAATAATCCAAAACTACACTTTAAAAAGGGCTTCAAAACTCAAAGTTTCAAGGGCAATAGGAGTGCACCAAACTCCATATGTAGTGCAAAACAGGCTTTAAAAATGTTATTTTTAGTCTTAATCCGGAACATTTTATCTAACATGAAGATCATTTTGGGACTGAGGGAGTAATAAACAACCTACATCCTATGAAATTTTTTTTTTCAAAAAATATTAAAAATTGAATTAAAAAAACAACTTCAAAGTTTATTTCAGAGTAGAGAATCTATAACTGCCCACAAACTAAAAATCCTCATAACTTTTTATTCATTGGTTGAAATGGAATGATTAAAAGCTTTCCACGTATATATAACTTTAGAAAACCAATTTCAAATTTTTATTTTTGAAAAAAGTGATTTTTTCTGACCTGCCCGGACTGCCCAGTTACGAAAAAAAGTAACATATTTGGCCATAACTTTTGATTCCTATTTCCAAATGTCATGAAATTTAGTGCATATGAAAGGTACTCCTTGCGCCCACATTCTATTAAAATTTCAGCCAGAAATATAAAAATCTCCAGCCACAAGTACCTGCCCAAATTTTTTATACTGCCAAAAAAAACATGCTCGTCCTTTAGGGGTTAATACTATTCCCTTTTTGTTTTTTCCATTTGTCCCAAATTACATGTCTCCTTTAGCAATGTACTTCAAATATGATTAATGTACTTCAATATACTTCAAATAGGGTAGCATAAGGTTTCTTTTGTTTTCGACATAAATCTTCAAAAGATTCTCTTGCCGTTTTTGTCTAATGAATGATAGAGAATCCTTTTATGTAGGACAAGTAGAACTATTCATCCTCGGAATTTTGTTGTGAAAAGGGGAGGTCTTGACTTCCAACGAGTACTTTTGCATTTTTTCAAGCCAATGAGTCACCAACCCATCCTTTAAGGATTAAGTAATAAAATGAAGCACAAGAAGTCTAATTTATTATCCACTTTACATATCAGAAAAATTTCTAAAAATTGATTTCTTTTAAAAAGCAATTTGAAGTTGATTAGATCAAAGACCAAAAGACACTAAACTTTCATTGATCTACTGAATTCAAAGTCATTCTTGGAGAGATGTAAACACACAAAGAGGATAGGGTAGTTGAACAAAAAGTCTTCTTCTTCTACAAAGCCTATCCTTACTTTTGTGTTTCTTGATATCTATTGCAGTATCCTATTTTCTAATCTTTCCTAGATTGCAATGACCAACCTTGATCACTTGTTTTGCACTTGAGGACACATAGCACATTCACTATAGAATCATTCATGCATTAAAAAATTGTAGTCAAATCCTTAATACTTTCATTACTGCAAAAAGGACAAATATTATGGGGCAGATGAAGTACAATATTAGCATTTGTCATGAACACAGGTACTGAAACTAAGAAAATGTGTTGCCTTACTAAATCAAAATTCCCTCTCTCTCTATATATATTCTCTTCGTCAAAGCTTTGAAATTAGATTTCGATTTCTTATTACATCTGCCTAAAATATTCAAACGCGATTTCTGGACTTCACGGAAGTTTAGCCACAGTTTGTCTAAATTAAAAAATTCAGAGCTCACGGTACAAAATCATGTCAGAGTAATTTGCTCCGGAACACCTGATCCTACCTCACAAGACGGAATGGTGGAATGTCCCCGTTGCACAACCTGTTCAGGACCAAGGTTGTCCAATAGGCATTTACTCGACAAAAATCTATCCCAAAGATAAGTACAATGAAGCACTGGCGTCAGCACTGGCATACAATGAGAATCAGGAAAAATATAGTACTAATTGAAGTGAACAAATTCTCCTCATACCAACTCGGCCAATAGTCTAAACCCAGATCGGGTTGTCAAGTATTAACTTTTATCCTTCGTGACTGCACATATAGACCTACTAGTCAGCCGCCAGTAGTCATAAAGATTCTCCACTTCCGCCTTGTTGCTGCGCAAGGTAATTTTCTCGGCGCTGTTTCTGCAAGCCAGCAATGAAGGACAATAATACTCAGAAACGCTGGGATGAATAATTAAAGCAGCTTGACCATATTCATTGAGCCCAGAAAAAGTAAATCTTACATTCACGTTCGTTGTAGACATTAAAACCTTGCTTTGAGTCCAAAGAATAGCGTTCATTAATATCATTATTATCTCAATTAAGCAAATGATAAGTAGATGTTAAAAAACATAACAAGGAACATGAGCTTAAAATAAGCGAAATCAACAGACATTCCAAGAAGATCTATCTGGAAGAACTACGAAGCAAGATACCGGTAATTTGACCCATATTATCAAAGCCTATTAACAGTTCAGAAAAATCAGTCTACAACAGTCATCAATTAAAAGGTTCCTTCATAAAGCTAGACACTGATGTTGAGACATAGCGCTAATTTGTAACTTGAACGATGAACCTTGACTTACCCATTCATCAATCACAAGACCCTCCACAACCATGGTACCCTTGGGGATCATTTCCGCAGGTTTTTTGCGGGCTGCTTCAGCAGCGTCGGCTTCGGCGAGGCGCTTTTGCAACCTGTTCAATTCCTCCTATTTTAAGGACCAAGCAATAAAGAGGACACTTAGTCGAAGTGTAGGTAGGTGGTCCCATCAGGCTTACTAAAACAATAACTCAATTCAGAAAAACGGGTCTTCAGATGTAAGATCGTTGACCATTGAAATTAAAGACATTGAATACTACTCGCATCGTCTTAATCCAACGCATGTAATTGCTTCACATACACACCACTAAGCTCTAATCGCTGCCCAAAATAAGAGAATTCCAAATACTGTGTGTATAGAGCTACAAATAGAAAGTTCGCACTCAAGAAATACTCTTCGAGTCCCAAGTCGAGAAAACTACTCCACATCTTGACAAAATAAGATTGAAACATAAATTCTCATAGTTTGTCAGAGAGTAAACATCAACTGGCAAAAACTTCAGACGGATGGAAAACACTCACAGGGGATGCTTTTTGTGGATCGATGAAGACCACTTGAAGGATGCGCTCGACGGTAACCAGCTCCTTCTGATCCTCAAACTGCGACAACATTACCAATCAGTTGCATGCCAAATATCACCTATAAAGACAACAGTCGGATCACTCTAGGACCTGAGAAGCCCCTCAGGAGATGAAAATTAAATCCCAATGAAAAGAAAGGCCTGAAGCAAAATGGGGACCTTTTGTGCATCGAATATGCACAACTGACCATTTTCAAAAAAACTAGGTGATATAGCGCCTAAGATTTACTAGGGGGATGGTCCCGAGGGGTTTCATCAAATTAGAGAAGTTCAATAAAAGACCTAGACAGCTTTCCGAGATTCCCTTAATTAATTCAGGTTGAGAGGCTACAAAAATAGCTGAACTTCATGACGATTTCATGAATACCATACTCACCAGTTCTGGGGTAAAGTCAACTCCTGGCTGCACTGACAAGCTGACTATTTTGAACTTATCTTTGGTCTTTTTCTCCTGAGGACGCTCACGCTCAGGTGGTTCCAAGAATTTCACAACTGCAGTGTCAATTTTAAATTCGTTAGTAATACAATTCAAGTCCATCATACATACATAAAAGCTGCAAATTCCCTATTTCCAAACATGAAATCCTCAAGAAATTAGTCATAACGCAGGGCAACCACTATACCTGTGGCCATAATGGTCGCATTCGGTGCGAGCACACCACTAGGTGGACGCATGAAGCAGCTCTTTGGAGCTGTCGTTTGGAACTGCAATAAGATTAACCAAAGACACCCAACTTCTCTCCTTGGTCAGAATCAGGGATTTATTATGATTCCCACGGTTTCAAATTCAGTCCAAAGGCTCGCACTCAAAGAATGCTTGTTGATTCGAAGGCAATTAATGCCTTCTTTTACAACAAATCTAAAACCTGTGTAATGTTCTGGTTTTATTCTGACACTCTGGACTTTCGCAAGTGAGAAGATAAAGATATTTCCAAGACAATCCAGGATGCCGAATAGTGATGGTGAAATCGGCACTATGGTGAATTGCTGCCGTTAGATCAGAGAACACAATAACTACATACTTCCTACCGGTAAACTCTAGAGTGAGAATGTAAAATCATTTCAATACAGCAGTACACAATGACAACACTCCTCTAAACCAACGAAGCTAAGCTAGAACGAAAAGTGGGAAAGCACTGCTCACCTTGAAAGCAACATGCGAGCGACTGACATTCTTAATCTTGATTGCACTTGAGACTTGTTTGCCTGGTTCGTCTGCAGAGATTGTCAACAAACCAAAATAGCTTGCATGAGCATACCATTCTCCAGAACCAAACAATGAAGTCCCAAATCAAAAGTCCTACAGGTGTTCATCTATGCCATTGCCTGAAAGTCAACTACTGTAGCCAGAAGACGAATCTTTTTAGACACTCTCATGTGATTTCAAGGTAGCAATCCGGTGCGCAGATTTCTCAAGCTGAATCCCTATGATCAATTTTCCGTACAAATTATGAATAATCAAATCACTATTTTTCGACACTTAACATTAACCACAAGCTATCGCCGTCCTGTTGCACTGAACCATGTCGATAATCTTCCACATAACCTCTTAAGCAAAGCTGTAATATATCCAGCTCTTTTACTACAACTCTATGCAAATAATTATTCTCGCTGGTACTAAGCTCTCCATCTCCACTTATAAGAATTTGAAAGCCTCCTAAGGGCCGAGAATTGGACATGGTGTCAAGGTCCAGATCCTAGTTCGAAATTGCAGAGACAGGAAGTATTGTGGACAAACTTACATAGAAAGTGTAATTTCTTATCAGGATCAAGCCGCAGACGTCGTCGGCTGATCATAAACGCTCGCGCAATAGTAGAAACCGAGGAAGTGCTAGCTCTCGCGTTCTCCTGACTTTGAATGAAAGCGCTCCGCTGTATCTCCGCCTGTTTCTGCTGCTCCCAAGGCAACCTCAGCTTCCACGCTTGCGGCGACCTTTTCTTCTCCGCTGCCTCCATATCCATATTCATCTTCTTCCAGCTCAAACCTCCTCCTCCTCCTCCTCCTCCTCCTCCTCAAACCCGCTCTCCCACTCCACCAAATCTCATTCCACAACCACCAAAAACACGCACTCTAACCTATCCTTACCCCCCCCCCCGCACCCCTTACCGATGCATCCTACACGGTCTCCACCGCAGTCCTAATCGCTTCCCTTCAAACCCTTCCCCTCTCCCGCATACCGTATCAAATACAACATACCCTATCCTTCCACTCATGACCAAGCGCAATCACCAATCAGCACACACCGAAAATAATAAAGTCACCGACCGTGTTCCGCGAGAAAGACACCGGGGACAAGAACAAGAACAAGAACGCGAGCAACGTCTCCTTGCTGTGCGGTACAGTTCGCCATCGTCGGCTTCGTCCTCGTCCTCGCAGGGAGCTATGAAGAGGAGCAAGCAGCAATGATGAGGCAAGGTAAGCACGATGATGATGGTGGTGATGATGATGCTGCTGCTTAAGCACTCAAAGAGACGGGGCTCGCAAGTCACATGTGAAGCATGGAGAGTCGACGGAAAAAAAACAAGTAAAGGTAGGTGGATAACAGTTGAGCTAGCAGCGCAGCCAGCCTCGTTGCCTTGCCAGGTTGAGAATATGCACCGGCTATGGCGGGCCCTTGCTATGGCCAGGCTGCAAAAGTCTCGAAGCAGCTTCTTGGGGGAGAAAAGAGGGCGCAGCACGCCATGGCTGACTCCCACGCAGGCAGGCAGGCAGGCAGAGCGGGGAAGGGAGGGCCTTTCCGTTCGGAAGTGACGACGGGGCCAGGATGGATGGGAAGGAGGCGTCTCCACCGGAGAGCGGTAAATGAAACCGTATCTGGGCAGCCTTTGGTGCAGACCCTCCGTCGCGTCAGCTGAGTGTACTTGAGTTTAGACCGTGTCAGTATTCGAGTATACTGCTCAGACGGAGGGCCATTGGTGACGGACTTGAATACTCCGACACAGTTTGCACTGAGCATAGTTCCTATCATTAGATTGATTTGATTGATAAAAAAAAATTGCATAAATGTTTTCTAAATAAATTAAAAAAATTGTGTAAAAATTAGAATGGGATCATCATTTTTGTTTGAGAAGGGGGAGCCAACGCATCTACGTTTGTAATATTTTCAAATTGTTTGCAAAAGTTACAAGCATTTAACCCCTAAAGAGAGTTGAAATACATTTATGCTCCTTGTATATCTAGACTATGAATAGTGAACTGATAAATAAACTACCAACACAAGATCCAAAGTTCACTAAACGGTGTTTTATAATCTTATCCATTGATAGGGACTCTAATATATGGTGTTTGAATTTGCAGCAATTGTACAAAATAGTGTATTATACTCTAAATAGAATCAACAACTCAACTATGCTACATGAGGCTCTTGTTCCATTCTAGAATACAAATATTTATTCAAAGGTGCAAAAAACTCCAATTGAATTGATTTTTTTATGAGCTTATAAAGTACCAATGAGAGTGTTGCATAAAAAGTTCGTGATTTTATTGGACGTTGTTATGCAATTTTCAAAAAATGTTGGATTCATAGTAGACAAAAAAAAATGGTGCCATTTCACATATACTATTACTTTGTCAAGGCATGGACCGTTGAAGGAAATCCCAAATCACTTACCAATTAATGAATTGCATAGACAAGTCAATTGTGGGAGTGGCCATGCTTTTTTATTTTTGTAATAAACAAATAAAAATTTAGTAAATTATTTTTATATAATTGGATTTGAAATGGCACCATGTTTTTGGTTTGTACAAGGAGAATGGTATGCACCTACAAGATTGCACGTGGAAAGAGTGACCTTAAAGCACTTAGAGGTGACCTTCATTCTTCAAACTTGTGGGATCCATCCCCTTTTGCTCTTACTTCATTCCTTGGATAATGACATTTATTTTTTGTCCGATATGAGGATAAGGATTGGATTCAGGGATGAATTAGATTAGTAGGTAACAAAATATACAAAGACTGTAGGTTATGCCAATCATCTTTAAGAAAAAGTGCAATCTTGACCAATATATGCAGTTATTTCATGGTATTTGAATGTATTTCTACCCAAATTCATGTGCTTTAGTGAATTATATCATATCTGAACTAAAATACAAATGCATACATGTACAATGGCTACAAAATAAATCTCATGGCCTCGATGTTTTTTTCAGAAAAATTAAACAATTTGCATTGATCTAGAAGATAAATATTTTTAGATCATGCTAATATTCAATACAATTATTAATTTTGTCAAATATGGGATTTTTCACATTTTGATTACTCCATTGGTTTTCCATTTGCTTTAAAGAGTGCACTTTTATTTGCAAATAATCTAGTATTTCTAAAATAAATTTGATGTTAAAGTAACATATAATACTTTAGCTTTTCTTAAATAAAATTTAAAGTGTAAAAGGCATATACAATTTAATAAGCACAATAGTTTGAATAGTGCAAGATTCTTCATACTAATTATATGAATTATGACTGAATGTGGTCTAATTGGTATGAAATTTTTGATGAAAATGGATGTAGACAAATGAATGAAGATAACATTATGATGAAAATTGGATGAAATCACACTATTTGTTTAGTATGAAAATAGGGTAGGTTCTACTATGTTGATTTTACCTAAATACTGAAAACCATCATATTAATGTAGGTACCTTACAAATTTGCATAATTCCAAAATCAGTAAAAATTAATGTTATTATCATTATTTGCATTATTGAAACAACTTTTGTAATAACCTATAATATCACTCAAATCAAAAGTAAATAGAAAGTGGTTATTTGGATGAAATTTTGTCAAAATGGAAGAAAATTTGGTGACATAACAATGAATGTTCCTTCAAATTTAAGAAATTAAGAAAATATTGCAACTAGAGTAATAATGAATTGCTAAGAAAGAAGTTCGTTGAATATGATAGCACAATCAATAAGTAATTGTTGTCCAAACAAATTCTCCTGTCAAGAGGTTTGACATGAGAATTAAAATTTTAAGTTCATTCATAACCAAATTAAATAAAAACAAGTTTTTTTTTGCTACATTTAAATTCTAAAACTTATAAGAATAGAGATTTTCCTTGTATGAATTTTCACTCACTCCTTCATCTTGAATTAAAAGATTATGGAGAAATTTTACTCCATATGCTTTATATGGAATTATGGATGGAAAAATTATTATTATTTTGATATGAAAAATAAATCTTATAGAAAAAATTAGATGCATAATACAAGAAAATTTTATCAATTTTACATATTAGAGTGAATATCTTGAAGACAGTTATGACCTCAAATGTTCACTTCAATCTACATTTTAAAATAAATAAATGCCTAGTTACAATTGCCACACATAGTACTATAAGTCTAGGTTAAATTCTATTTCTATATATCTTAATTAAAAACAGTACAAGCTCTTCTCTATGCAGAACATACAAAATGCAATTGCTATCTAAGGCCCTCTAAATTCAAGATGTTTTTATTACTAAAGATGAAGAATAATAGAGTGAAAAATCTCACACAAAGAATAGGTAATTTGTTGTCACTACTATTTACATTATGTACTTTGCAAATATATTAAACACAACATTTGATAAACTCATGTTTGATCATAGAAAACTACACTTTTCTTTCTAGCCTTATTCATGAGCAATCATCAATTTTTTCTTAATTTTTAGTATTCTAAAAATTAATGTAGGATTAAATTTTTAACAACTATAAGTATATGTTAAACATTATCCTTACCATGCTATAGAAAAAATGGTTGTTTATCCTATTGTTTACACAACACAATTGCCTTCCATTGTTGACAATGCTAGGTTCTCTATTTTATATCTTACAATGTCTGATACTACACAATGTAAATTACAATGCCCAACACAAATATATTGTTGGTTACTTACTAGAGCTTAGCAAAGCAAGAAGCTTCAATTCGAAAGACCTTGGAGTGAGGCCTTCCACTACGTATTTGATTCAAATTCCATCAAATTTTCTACTTTTTAGTATGATCATTTCAAGAAAACATTAAAAAGTATATGCATAATTATTGATATTATTGAACTTTAGATCGTAATGTAATTGATTGTCTTTTATTGGTATTAAATTCTCAGATTTTCTTAAGTAATACAACCAATTCACCTTTCTCTAGTCAATTAGATCATTCCTTGACAATAGAGTTGACAAATAGAAATTGACTTTCTACCCTTAAGTTTTCACAAGTGTATATCTTCAATATGTCAATCATTAATGTTGTAGTGGCTACATCATTGCAAGTATAAATCCTTAAAGGGCTTGGGAGTGAGGGATGCTTTAATGCTATGAAATATAAAAGTTTCCAAATTTGAAATGTATTTTTTCTACAAAAACATGGATTCATGCTTACGTAACCAATAGAGGTGAGAATCAAATATCTATTACTAGATTTGTTTTGAGATTACTTTTTGTGATGGCAATGTGGACCTATTGTAAATGAAAAGGTTTTATTGACAACACTTAATATATCCAGTGTTTAATTTCAAATTTCCATATATTATTTTTTTGCTAGAAAGTGTTGGAAAAATATAAAAAGAAAGAACTTCAATTTCTCATTTATACCATTGAATAAAAAAATATAAAATTACTTAAATTTAAAACTCAAAGCTTGCCAACAATGCGAGTAACAATGATAATTGTTAGCTCCAAAATGTAAAACAAGAATTGTTCAATATTTCTCCCTAAATAAGACTTGAACAAATCCAAATTATCTTCAAGTGTATCCAATACTTATATCTATCAAAAACAATGAGTTGGACATATGAAATTATTACTTGAAATGAATTAGAAACATGTGATTTATTTCAATAGACCGCAAATCTAATGGAATGTAAGCCATTATATATCCACTCTAAAATGCAAGTCCATCAACAATAGAATGTAGAATGACTCTCATAAGTTTTCAAACACATCAAACATTGCCATAACTAATTGAAAAATCAGATTTTTTCAACAAATTTTGGACATGGTGAGGTACAAGTAATGCACTTATATACAATGATTTCAGAAAAAAAATCTAAAATCTAAAATCTAAAAATTTAAATTTAAAATTTAAATTTAGTAGAATTTTTTTTTTTAAAAACAAGTAAAATTTCTTAAGATTCTTTAATAAGTGGAATGAGAATTCTATTAGAAATTTTGTGGTAAGAATATCACGAGTTTTAAAATTTTCTTGATTAAAATATGATCTTGAAAAATAATGTTCTTAATATTTTGTTCCAAAAATCTCTATAAAATAAATATACATGTTGTTTTCAAATTTATTCAATTTTTTGGAGATTTTGGGAATAAATTATAAAATATAAATATTGAGAGTAATATTTTAATCTATAATATTTCATTCAATAAGAAACTTAACTCATAAAAAAATTATTGTAAAATTCCAACATGAATTCTTATTTTGTAAAAAATTGCGCAAAGTTTACTTTAATCCCTTAAGGCCTAACAACTTTTTGACAATAGAAGTTGTCAATGAGTCATCCCACTTTGATATTTTTTGCACATGGATGTGCTTGAGATATTTAACTTTAATTGTGTGAAAGTAAATACTACTTTGTCTAGTATGCATAGAATTGCATCAACTTGGAAGAATTGCAAAATTTTCTAGAATTTTATTCTTCAAAATGTAATTACTACAAAAAATTTATCTGAAGATTCTTTTCAACCCATATTGGTCATATAGACTTTTCCCATTTCCAACCAACATTTGGCTGCAAAATCCACCAAGGGTTGATTGCAATATTGAGAGTCTTGTAGCCAATCCTAATGTGCAGAAGTGGACCAAAAATTGCGTCATAATTGATTACTAATCATCTCTTCCTCTGTGGAAAGAAAATTACCTCCATAATTCCAATGGGGGGTGATTTGAAATGTGTTGGCTATTATAGGCATAACTTCAAGACAATCATTTGGAAGCTTCTAAAAAGGGATGATTAGTATATCAATGGAAAGAATATAAGTTTTTTGTACAATAATGAATGATGTAGATGTATGTAGAATTTCTTATTATTAGAAAAATGGATTGAAGTTCAAACTCAATTTCTACTTCTATTTCACATACAAATATTTTATTAGAAAAATAACAAAGTTAGACTTTATCCAAAGAGCATAAAATGATTTTAACATTTGAACTTAAGAAATCCATAAATAATTAACGTAATATTTAAATGGAATTAATGCAATATGGATTTGGCAATGTAACAATATATCTACAATTTGATGTGTGATTCAAATATATTCTTCAAACATTACCTCCTTAAAGATTTTAGGCTTATAAATAAAAACAAATACATATTTCGTCTCTTCTAAAATGATTGTCTACTTTGAATATCATGTTCTTTTAAGGTTGTTTTGAGTAGGTGCTGAAGGAGAATAATGACCTATCTTTAGGAAATTATCCTTTTAGTATAATAAACTCATTCCGAGGGAGACAATCAAGTAGGGAATCTATTTTGATAGGTTCTATATCTAAAATTGAAATATCTCAACTTAAATTCAATAATTCAACTTGAAATTTTATAGCCAAAAACATTACAACAATGACACTTCACTCAATTAATTTTGCAATTCAAACAATTAACTTAACATACACACTCTGACACTCTAACTACTAATTCAGCAATACAGTCACATTCACATCCACCAAATGCACAACAAGCAACCAATTTGGTATGTAATTTTGCTTTGATTTACCAAATTGGTAAATCACCATTACAAAAATATGAGTTAAAATCACCATTACAAAAATATGAGTTCATCACAATGGCCTGCTCATCTCCGTACACTTTTCACAATCAACTTTGAAACTCTCTCAGCCTCTTTTTCCACATCATAAAACCACTCCTTCATTCTTTTCATAATAATCATGTAACTTCAACAAAATATTCTTTCTCAAATTATCCAAACTCAACTTCCATCACATGCAACATTTCCATCTTCAAATTATCAATTGATCCTCTCATTACAGCTCTACCAAATAGGACTTCTCAAATTTTTGACCAACTGGCTCACTCAAACACAATCTCTCCATCACATCATACACAAACAAGCACACACACAAAAACAACATGAAATTACATAGCTTGACTACTTGGGACACGCATTGGACTTTTTCAACAATGGGTAAAAAAAATGAAGAAGAACCACCCTTAATAGGATGCAAGCCGACGGTTACCAGAACAAGGAAGACAACTTAACCACCAGCAACTACCAAATACCAGCTTGGACTCAACTACATCCAAATCAAAATACAAACATCCTCATCCTTAATTGAATACACATCTATTCTCAACTTGGCATAAATTTGAATTGAAACTGGCCACATAATTCCCTCATACTACTTTGACAAAATCCAACCCCAACTAGGCAACCTCCTGCACAACTTGACAATATGACACCTCGTCCAATTAGACTTGTCCTAAAAAACACTCTCAAATTGGTCAAAATACTCCCCAATTGATAAAAACACTCCCCAAAATAATCAAATCAGGACTCTGACAACCCAATAGTTTAACAAAATCCCTCAAAACACACACAAAACATACAATAAAATTTCAAAAATAATTCCAACTTTACAATTTACAGTAGGTCATATGAAGACTTCTTTGAGGATAATTTTATTTATGTTTCTTTGAATACATGCAATGTTTTTCATTGATTCTAGTGATATAAAGTTTGGAACCTTTTTTTATTATATTTTACACAATGTAATCAATGAAATTGACATTAAAAAATATCAATAAAATTGTGGTCAATCATTTTGGAACAAAGGGAGTATATCATAATATGTAATTTCTACAATTTTTGTGAAACTTTCATAGAAATTATTTTCAAGATATAATAAATAAAAGATCATAATTACAATCAAAGTTGAAAAAGGTATTTCAAATGTTTCTCAAAATAATCAAGTTATGAACATTGAACTTTGAGTAGTCTTAATCCCTCACTTAGTTCCTAGTAAACATATAAGTTTAGACAAATTCTCCTTACTATTATAAAAGGCCTATAGGTTAAAAAAAATCCTATTCCAAAATCATCGATCCATTGCAAAATTCATTGTTAAAGTGAACTTTATACTAGCTATAGCAATGTCTATAAAATCTCATTGCAATTTACTATTATAAAAGCCACTATAATGCTTGATTGACCCTTTAAAGACTGGGATAGTCCAAATGCAATTTTGAAAAATAATTTCATAGTGACTTTAAACAAAACTTGTAAACTATGTTGCATAGATCATATTATATTGTTAATCTACTACAATACTAACCAATAATTTTCAATGAAATTTGAAACTAAAAATTGAAAATTCCTTCTAAAATTGATTTAGATTAAATATGTATAGTTTTCAATAGAATTAGAAAAAATTAATAAAATTAAGTTCTATTAAGGTGATTTTTTAAGATTATTATATTACATATTTTTTAAAGTTGATTTCAACAAGTCATTTTCTCATAATTAGAGTAATTATTATTCAAGGTTGAGCATATTTATACCCGTTGAATCATAAATTGGAAGTTGCAAATTATCAAGAGTATTTTTTATCATTTCAATTTCAAGAGGACTCAAGAGCAATAAACTCATCCAATAGTATAGATAGGAGGCTCATTGGGCAAAAAAAAAAGAGTTGATTTTGGAAGTGGAAACAATGTAACTACAACTATTCATCACTACTAACTTTATATAAAAATCAAATTTAGGAACTCAAATTCTTTGCCCTTGCAACCTTGATCATAATAGACCTATCTCTAAACAACTATGGTGGAAAAATACATTCGTTGCTATAAACATTATTATTGTTGATTATTGTGGTACTACAATTTTTTTAATTTTTAATTTCAATTTGGTAATTGAGATAATTTGTAATCAAGTTATTTTAGATGCACAAATTTAAATGTGAAGTGACCCTAAATAGCTATTGGTCAAATGCGGTCTATTTCATGTTGGAGGATATAGATTGGTTAGTAATTGCAGTGGTTTTTATTTGAACTTCTATATCACATTGGTATTAATGTTAGACAAATCTAACTTTAATAGGGCAAAGAAGGTTATATACACATTGTAGGAAATCTTTTTGAGTAGCTTGATTTGTGAATTATGTCAAAATCAAATACTTGGTTTACAAATACACATCTAAATTTAAAATGTTTTATTTTATAAATAATATGAATTCCATTATATATATATATATATATATATATATATATATATATATATATATATATATATATATATATATATATATATATATATATAAATGACAAAGATTCACTTTATACCTTAACTCTTCAACGCCAAAACACTTAAGATATGGCCTTCTATAACTAAAAGTTTGCCTTATTTGACTATTATAATCTTTTCAATGGTATTGTTTGTCCATTTCCTTGCAACTTCTAGCCTATTTCTACTATTGATTTTAAAAGTTAGTTTCTATGGATCTTATTTTGGGTGACAATTTGATTGGAGTGAGTTCAAAAGGGGTTAGATTTTGGTAAACATGTGCTAGCGCTTAGGGGTTAACCCTTAAAGGACAGACTAATGACCGTGGAAATTATCCCTTTGATTATCGTGTGAATCATTCACTTACAAAATTACAAAAGCAGTCATTGGAAGTCAAACTGCTATAGAAGACCTCCCCTTTTCACAACAAAATTTTGAAGATAAATAGTTGGACTTCTATACTAATAGAAGGATTCTCTGTCATCTCTCCGATGCCAAATGTCCTCATTGACATTTAAGGGTTGAGGATGAGAGAGAAGTGCTTCAAAGCCTAATGGTTGTATCAAAGAAGATTATGTTGGGAATTTGTGACAATTTTGGATGAAGGATGTGACTATTTTAGGTGAAGGTGGGTGGCCATTCAAAGCCCTAATGTACATGGACCCCATGGCAGGATTATTAGAAAAATGATGCAATTGGGTGCAACTACAGAATTTTTTTTTTTTTTTGTTGAAGTGAACAGAACGCTTCATGGCAATAGGCGTTGAGGCGGGGAAAGGAGTCGAGGTTTTGGGGTCCAGACTCCAGAGCTCCATCATACGTTTGGTTTCCTACAATTCCAAGTATGACAAAGTGGTTTTTTCCTTGGCGTTAGTACCTGTCCTGGATATTGGTAGGCAAATTCGTACTTGGCGTGACAGAGCAGCATATCTTACGAATGATGGGTGTCACCTCTGGACCACTGGTTGCTGGAGAGGTGCGTGATGAGTAGATAGCAGGAATTAATCACACCAACCAAGCTGTCGAAAAGAGTAGTAGCACGGCTCCTTCAATCACAGGCCCCCTCCCCTCTGGCTGGGTGTTGCGTCGCTTGGCAGGTTCAAGTACAACCCCAATTACCCAACTGGAGGGACTTACATCTGACAACAGAAAAAAATACTGGGTACTTTATGAGTCACACTTCTATTGAGAACCAACCTCAGAGACAGGTCTGGTAGTAGCAGGCTATCAGCTCTTCTTCTTCTTCTTCTTCTTCTCCTTCTCCTTCTCCTTCTTCTTGCCTTTTTGCAGTTCAAATATTCAGGAGCATAGCCTAGAAATTCCTCGGCACAGAGACAAAAACATGCCCAGGAGAGACTCCAATATTAATGGGAGCTGAAGAAGAGGGCAAGTCCTGCATCGATCCAGGATTTTCAATGTAGGCGATATTGTCAACACATAGCACGCTTCACCTGATGCCAGAGTCGTTAAAAGGGACGCCATGGTCACCTCGTCAACAACTAGGGCGGGCAAATGATTGGTGACCAAGGCCAAAGCGTCCTGGCCGACTGACCTCAGTCGGCAATGCCAGTAACTGGTCACTCAATGGTAACATTGTAGGAAATGGTAAAAAAATTTAAGATAAAAAAAACACACTACTACTGCACATTGGACTTGGTATGACTACAAAAATTAGGCACTAGAAAATAAATATTTTATGAGGGGGCTACTCTGGAATCCACCGTCCCGCTCGTATTCCCTTCGCCGGACGCCTGCTTTCCTCGATCCTGCAGTGGAATGACTCATTTGTCAATGAGTTGACCTTTCAAGTTTACTATTTCATGAGCTAAAGGAAGAGAGGAAAATTCACGCACCTCCATGCCCCACTTGATGTAATCAGCGGATTCACAAGCTTTGTACTCGTCCACTAGATTCTGAACAATTTCTCTCGATTCATCGAACTCTGACAGGTCATTATCCTGCAATTAAAAAATCAGATGCTTAAGCGCAAATCCCCAAAAGTTGAGATCTATCAGAAACTACCCCTTCGAATAATGATTGATGACTTGAAAATCAGAGTTCAATGAGCCAGAGGCATAAGATGTCCTGAACCAGCAACAATATAATGCAAGCTTGGGTAACCTGAGTATTAACTTAAGACTTACAGCAAACATAGGAAACTTGCGATAGTTATCCAAAAACGCTTGCTTCTTTCTTAGCTTCTCATATTGACTGATACATTTGCTGAAAAGATGACGAATACTGGTGTGGCTCGCCAACATAAGTCCACTAACCTGCAACCTCCACATGAATGCTCACAATTGAATTCACCAGAAAATCGTGGTCGGACAGCATCCACGTTCTTTTAAGCTTTAACAAATGAGCAAGAACGCATGTATTATGATCTCCTTCCACAATGATGATGCAATGAGAAATATTCCACTCACCCTGTGTGCAGTTTGAACATACGGTGACTTCCGTGATAACGCGACCTGCAGACGGTTACACGATCTCAGATTCAGAGACATGGAGAAGTTGATTCAAGTTTACAATTCTTCTCAGATGCATGATAGTGAGTACTGACTCTACACACAAAGTAGTAACAATCTTACCAAGTTCATTACTATGTCGGTCGACATATTGTTTAGCGTAGGGTCTAGCATATGCAAAAGTTGTAATTTCCATGTTGTAATAAAAAATCAGCACCATACAAAAAGGAAACAGAAGAGAGAATAATTCTGCACACCTGGATACTTGCTGGTCCCCACTCAATGAAATTGGCTAGCTTTCTTTCTCGTATTCTTTGTAGGCTTTTATGAACCTACTCCCAATAGCACAAATAAGATTGCAGATAAATTAGTGTTCACTACTTGCCAATCATAGGCCTTCGCAATGGACACTTAAACATGATACAGAAACCACAGGCCCGTAAGAAACCAGGCTCGCGAACCTTTATTCTTTTTTTCCTGGAAACCAAATGAGGATCTAAAAAAAAAGAGCTCAAATGATTACTGCTATAAACCGTCAGTACTAACCTGAGTTGGATCAACTTCGCCCTGAATAATGTTCAGTATAGAGATATACTTTGCCTGGCTTGCCTCCTTTGTCCTTGCGTATGATGAAACCATGATATTTTTGGCCTGATGTAAACACTTTCAATGAGAAATTTACTAACACGATCCAAGTGCTGCACGTTTAAAAAGTAGATGCGTGCGGGTATTTTCTAGAAGAGCAACCAGAAGTATAGACTCTCACACGAGAACAGACTATTCCGAAAACAGCATGTCAATGAACCAAACCAAACGACAAAAATGTTCTGTGAGGTGCTGATGTACACAGTAAGTGCACACAGGGATGATGTGAAGCACACGAGACAATAAAACCAGACAAGAGGAGTCGTTAGGTGACGTAACCACTTGCCTGCAGGAGCCGCCGCATCACATCCAGAACAGTTGTCTTCCGAATGGCATTAGCCTGCATGTGCCACCATTCAAAAACGTTGAAGAACCACACAAGGTTAATGCAAGTCGTAGAAAAGGGAAAGTACTGAACCGTTACAGTATACTGGAAAATTGCATCAACAAGAAAATGAATTGAATTGTTATAATTAGAATAACCACATGAGTTTGCAAAATGTTACCTGTCGCTCTACAGTCAGTGGAGTGTACCCTGTCATCAGGAAATGACAGCGTGGAGTAGGTATCAAGGAAGCCACCAATCCAACCAAGTCATTGTTCATGTACCCTGGGTAACGGAGAGTTGTGGTACTGGCTGACATAACGGTGGACACCAGGGAATTAGTCTGCGCAAACGTCGGATTTGGGATGTGAAGCCGGTCCACAGCAATACGATTCAAGGCCGTGTTGTCTAAAACCACGACACAGTCCGCATTCAGTGTCAAGCGCTTCAGCGTAAGCAAAGAATTGTAGGGTTGGACAACCACATCACTAGTCTCCATCTGATTTGGAAAGACACTGTAAGTTTGGACCAGTTTCTTGCTGTATCGGTCGTTGAGCGCTTCAAGAAGGTACGAACCCATTCCTGCAAGCAAAATTTCGGGACACCCTAATCAGTGCATGTCCATATGTTGTACGTCTGTTGCAAGCATTTGCTTTGTCGCACTATGGGGAAGAAAACAACCTGAACCCGTTCCTCCCGCAATAGAATGGCAAAGAACAAAACCCTCGAGGCTGTCACTTCCATCAGCCTCCCTGTCTATCATGTCCATGATGTCTTCCTCGACTTGTTCTCCCTGAAAGCAAAAACTTCAGGGCTCAGCACAGATCGGGTTCCAATGAGCAATTGCTCACAACGACAGTCCAATGGTTACCCTAAACGACTGCACTACATTTGGGGTACTGTGTCTTTTACTTCAAACATAGTAGTTGAATAACATGATGCGCACTGAAAAGAATTAAGTTGCAAAAACATGACTCTTTCAATCTACATTTTGTTATGTCCTTGCAATAAATCTCTTAAAGGTCTAGACCCAAGGAAAATACAAATAAGCACATGCACCCAGAAAGGGCTCCTCAGTCCATTAGGGGCTAAATAAATGATGGTGCATCGCCCAGGCGTATATCTAATTAACGCGGCCAGCTCAGCCCAAGCACATTTATACTGTATTCTAAGAAGACTAACATTTCAAAGAGAGCACAAGTTCACAACTACACTCATAAAAATAGAGTTGCTGCTCGAAAGCAAGCCGGACATTCCAAAATTTATTTCTGTCTCCATCGGACGTCAGGTCAATCATGTTACAGGCATTCAGTATCTGCTTCGTGCTACAGAAGTTGATCACATCAGAGCCTTCCACCAAGTACCAACACAACTCTACTCAGACATAGGAATTAGGGCTTGACGAACCTGATGGTACCCGCTCGCCCAGTTGTTTCCAGCTCCTCCTCCATGATCAGCCACAAACACGTTCTCGTGATTGTACAAATTCCGGTACTCACTATTCTGAATACTGTTAATTACGCGGGGCTCCAAATCAATAAGCAGCGCCCTCGGAATGTAATGCTCATCGTCCGCCTGGTAGAAGAACACATCCTTGCGATCGCCACCCTGCATTATACCAGGATCCATACCAACAACAAATCGCTCACCCTAATCCAAATCGCAACACAACAGCAATCGTAAAATCGTACAACCTCTTCAAAAAAACAAAACAAGACTCCACTCTCCTTCCCTTCACGCACCTGAGTAGCGAAATCCTCAAGAATGCCGTCCTTGCTAATGCCGTGCTCCAAGCACAGCTGCTTCCAAAACTCCATGCCTATCTGATTCCCGCATTGTCCCACCTGTAGGGTTATAATTTCGCGAGGCATCTTGCAACCTCTTCCGCGAACGCCTGTCTACAACGATTTGTGTTTCTCTAAAAAGAACACAAGAAACTAAGTCGTTTTGCACTCTAGGAAGCTCGCAAACGAAGCTGCTGCAGCGTGAATCGCTCCCTTCCAAAAACACGGAATGCATTCAAATGCACGGAATGGACTGCCATAACTTCGAGGCAGAACGCAAACAAGGTCGGACTGGGCAGGGGAGGGGGAAGATGACGTCCGAAGTGTTCTTGATGAGTACAGTTTGGGATGGGCGAGTGGGAGTATGTTCGTAGACGGTACATGTTAGTTCCCCAGAGCATTACTGCTTTGAGCGGGACCAGCAGGTGGACTGGACTGGCTTTTATGATTTCAGTAAAGAATTGTTTTCACGGAAATTTTATAAGTTTTATTGTTTTCATTTAAGGTGGAAACACCCTAAACCGTCCCTGTACCCAATTCCGTCACCATGTACCAACAGAGTACATTCTTACTACAAAAATGTGCACCCTTGGTACATAGAGACGGAATTGGGTACGTGGACGGTTTAGGGTGTCTTCACCTTAACCCTTGAAAGTCCATAGTAGGAAGGTGGATGTAGATTTTGACGCTTTTTTTGACAATATAAATTAAGGGTCTAGACATCGGATCTTCATTTTTGCAAGTTTTCTTTTCCTTACAATCTAATGGTCATCATGGGGTTAAACTTCATTTACATGTATGGTGGGATCAAAACAATTGTTGAATTCTTTAGAGACCTCTTAATATTTTTATTTTTATTGTCCTACACCACATGCAATTGCCAAGAAAAAAAGACAAAAAATAAATAAAAATTCCTACAATCTTGAATAATTTTGTCAAGAATATGAATTAATCCTTTAAGTCCTCGTAATTATATTTATATACATTAAGGTTTGATTCAACACTCAATTTAGATTCTTAAGGGCCACATTACCTCACACCATTCACAAGATGACACGTGGCATTATTTTATTCAAATGATTTAGTTTGTATATATAAAGTATTTATAAATAAAACATTTCTTTAAAAAAAAATGCAAATACATCAATTTTTATTAGCTTCAATTTTATGGTGGACGAAAGACCATTATATGTGAAAATGTGGAAATCAATTTAACCCCCAAAGTCCTAAGGCTTCTTTTCCATCAAAAAAACATTCAAAATTATCATTTCTATTGCAAAGAGCCAAAAAAAATTCAAAATGTTTTGGTGTTTTTTTTGCATATCTAACCATAGGATCTTATATTAGACTAGTCTAAGAATGTGTGGAAGAAATATCTCAAACTTTGATCATGTAGATTGCAAGATATTTTTGTTTAAAGATGTTTTGATTGCTCTATAAACAAGATTGTCCATAAGTGTTTTGGGACAACTTATATACAATCGCCAGCTAGATATCAAACACACCATGGAGCCAATGACAAAAAGAAGATATGCAATGTAGCAATATTATAGAGTGAAATTGCTTAATTTTTAGCCAATCAATTGTTTTTTCATTTTAAAAAGTCATATTGGCATTTCAAGAATTTTTAATATTGACACTCCATACTAGAATTCATATTTGCTAGGGATTAGGATAAGAAAGTAAAAAAGAATAAAAAAAAATGAGGCTTTCTAGCCTACTTGACTTTCAACACATGAACATACTTCTCAATTAGAGAAAGTGAAAGTTATTTAAAGCTATAATGTGCATCTCCAAGCTACTTTAGAGATATATTTAGAAAATTATAGGCTCGATGTTTGATTTCAAAGATTCTAAAAAGGCTTAAAATTAAATGTAAACTAATTTGATCACTATTCACTAATATAAATAATGCTCTTTTTTAATTTGAAATGGTATATGATTGCATATAGCATGTAATTTCTTTATATTATGGGGCGATTGTAAGGTAACAAGCTCAAGAATGGTTTGTTTAAGGGAAAACAACCCTCTATAGAAGAATTAGGTGAGCCAAAATTTTGTTATCTTTTTTTGGTAGGAAGAGAAGTTAGAAGCCCTATAGTTTTCATTTTAATTATAAATTTTGCACTTATAATGAATCAATGGCAATTTTTCAACCTAATTTCAACCTCAATTTTGCATTGAAAAAGTCATAATGCTAATCTATTATATTTTTGACTACCATAGAATGCAACATTATGCAATTGGGCTCAAAAGTAGGGTCGCACTTGGATAGGAATTTTTTAGGAGGTATGTATACCTAAAAGACCTTTTTTATCTTCACACGTTTGATTTGTGTGCAACTTGATATTTCTTAGTATTTGTCATAGGGGGAATATGAATTGAGGTTTATAATAGTCACAAAATTTTGTCTTCATGCTAAGCTAGATCCACATGCATATGACACTTTAAATTTGAATCATTATTTCACCTCTTGCATGTCTCAAAAGCTACAAAATGGTCACATATTCCATATATACAGTACAAGTAATTTAAACGTAATAAGTTTTTTATGTTTAAATTGAACAAAAATGAAAGATGCTTGTTGTTGAATTATCAACTTTTGGTGTATGTTTTGTTGTATATGAGGATATATACCATTTATATTCTAGGAACCAATTATGATATGGTTTCCTGCAACCATATCAAGTAATATTCTCCAAATTGTGACTTTTGAAGGCTTAAAGAGAAAATTATGTAAAGGTAACAATACGTAATTGTGACCCCTTTCTAAATATGACCCAGCCTACATATTCTTGCCTAAAGTATACAACCTCTATTACATGTGAGTACATCTATTTTGAACACTTTACAAATTCATAGTTTATTCACACAATGTCCAAAACATGCTTTCTAAGACAATCTAGAATATCCTTTTAACTATAATTAAGATTCTATAAAAACTTTTCAATATAATAATAGAACCCATGCATAATTGCTTATTTTATTTGGAAGTATTTAAGTGTTATTAGAGCATTTCTAGGAATACGAGGAAATACAAGGACGTTCTTTTGCTGCAACAAAATCATGTTTGTCCCATCAGTGCAACTCACTATTTTATCTTCCAACCAACGACACAGCTTCTACTGGCTCAAAGCAAAAACAATCTCCATCATTGTTGATTCAATGAATTATTTGTGGAAGCAGAAGTAGTTTGGGTTGGAGTTGTTCCAAACAAAGTTGCAATTTATGTTGTACCCAAGAGATTATTTTGACAGGGTCAAGCTATTTATTGCACACTTTTCATCCAAAAAATACGAAGTTGGGCATGTTTGGAAAATTACCTTCATTGAGAAAGTACCCCTCATTGCTTCAACATTGTTGTAATAATGTTTCAATGGATTAACAATAGAGTATTGAAAGTATATTATTGTAGTACTGCAAGTGAATAATGCAACAATATAGTTTCAATGGAAGTATTGTATTTTTATTAAAAGTATAGTATTTCAAATACTACAATACTACACTTTCAATATTATATTGTTAACCCATTGAAACAATACCGTAGCAATGGGTGGCTTTTTCCCAATGTTACCTTCAATTTCAATTTTTTCATAAGTTTAACATTCCTCCATCTTTTAAAAAACATGAATGATTATACGTGAGGGTTTACTTTGGCATAGATGTGCTGAAATTGAATTTCCATGTCAGATTCCCAAGTGTCCACGTCACCTCGAAGCAACCACAGGATTGCATGTGACGCTTTTTTTACAAAAATGACTTAATTTATGTCGAATCTGACCCTCACGTAGGGTGACTACACAGGAGTTCATCAGTTTGGGACTGAATTGGCGAGCTTATGCGCGGCCCCAATGTTTTAGGGTTTAAGGGCTCCACGCCCGCACATTTCTGATAGAGGTTGTAGGGTTTTAGCGTGCCTCAGCAAGCAATGGCGGCAGCAAGTGTGCGATTGCGGGGTGCAGCGCGCTTGCTGAAGAATGCAAGCAAGAATTCTTCGGCTGGGGCTGTTCTAGGGCGAGGTTTGCCTGGATCGGAGGATTTGGGCGGAATTCCGAGAAATAGTGGATGTTTGAGGGCGTTCGTAGAGCTTGATGGAGGAGCGAGTAATCGGAATGCTGCTGGATTTGCTGCTCCTTCGGGTCGAGTTTTTTCGTTGTCGAGGAGATTTGCAGCTGTGGCTTCAGTTGGAGAGGGCGAAGAGGATCTTGTGGAGGAGCGTGCAATGGGGGAAGGGGAGGAGAGTCAGGTGGACGAGGGCTTGGCGATGTTTGCTTCGGCGGACAGTCTCGTGAATGTCAATGGGGAAGATGTATTGAAGTACATCACGTTCAGGTAAAATGCGCTTGGACACTCTACTCTGTTCTCAAACCCTAAGAGCTTCTGAGACCCCGAGGCATTTCATGGAATGGGCAACAGTCATGTCATTCATGATGCGGTACAAGGAAATTAAGGTAGTGGATGCGTTCAATTTTCACGCATTGTTAACCAATATGTAGGTGTTTGCCTTGATTGGGAGATTACTGTAGAGCTCACTGGAGAGATTACTGTGGGCTCAAAAGCCAAATTCTTTTGAGATCAAATTATTTTCTCTCAAAATATGATGATTTCTTATGCAAGATGAATAAGATGAATATGATTTCTTATAGATCAGTATTGAAGAGGCAGTAGACACTCCATTTCCATTCGAATGATGAGCTGCCATCGACATTTTGCCAAGTCATGCTTGCACCCAACTTGCTAATTGAAGGCCAACCAAGTGTGTTGTTAACAGGATCCGTGTAGGAGACAGGATTAGGTCCGTAATCGTTTTAGTATCCTCTACCTTACACATGCAACAATTAACCTCTTTGTTTTTACGAATTGCTTGTAGTGAAGAGGACGTATTGAAGTTTTTTGGAGAGGGTTTACCAGGAGGGGTACTGAAGGAGTTCGAAGCCACGAAATCCAATTCTTTGATGATACGGTCACGAGTATTACAGTTGTGCAACTTTCTGGAGAGGCACGTTACGGGAAAGGACGTTTTCAAGCTGCCTGCCGAAGAGGCGAATTGTAAGTGGACAAAGTTTCCTTGAGCTGAGGGTTTTAAAAATAAAAAATAAAAAATGTGGATGGTTAGTTTTTATTTGTTTGTTTGTTTATTGTGTCGGACTCCGGACAGTTCTGGCTACGTACCTATTTTGTGTAGTCCTCAATGGCGCAGAGCCGAGCAGTAGATTTGAATCTTATGATCGATTTTCGAATTTGTGCAGCTACAAAGCCGAAGAAGCACATTTTGTTAGACGGGCCAGTAGGTAGCGGAAAGAGTGTTGCGTTGGCTATGCTTGTGCAATGGGCCCGGGCCCGAGGGTGGCTTGTATTCTACATCCCGAGTGGGAAGGGTTGGACACACGGAAGTTTGTACTACAGGAATGAAGAAACAGACCTTGTCGAGACTCCCGTGACTGCTCAGATGGCGTTGGAGGTATGTTGGACGATTTGCCGGGAGTCTTCTCCGTGAAACTCTACCCTGTGTGTAACTTTGAAACTGTGTTACTTCCTTGTAATTAGAAGTACAATTTCCTGGCACAGCGGCCACCAGATTGAGTGGTGCAAGCTTAACCAACTCCTAAAGGACCATGAATTCATGGTTTTAAATGTCAAACATAATTCAGATGAACCCCTTTTTCTCATCACCAGAATCAGTGGAGAACATTGCATTTGTTGGTCAAAACATAAATAAAATTGGACTAACGAAAGTCCCCATACGACTTATTCAAAACTCCTTCGAAACATGAAGCCCAAACGAGGTTCTTGGTCCTCTAGAGTTTAAGCTTTGTTTCTGTTATTCGGTATTCCTTGTTCAATTTTTTCCGGAAGTCTTTTCATTTTCGTTCGATCGTACTTTTGAGAAATTGTTCTCTTCTTTTCTGTTTCTCATTTTATTTCTTTTTTTGCGGACACGTGGGAGCTCTTAATTATTTCAATGTTGTGAAATTCGTTGATGTAGGGATTCCTCAAGAGCCACTCGGAGCTCCTAGAAACTCTGCCATGCCACATTCCTGACCCGATACCGCTTGGCGAAGGAGCAGGTGTGCCTCGCGTCCGTGGTCCGCAGGAGTTCACTTTACCTGAGGGAACTACACTGAAACAATTGGTGGAGAAAGGTCTATCAATGTCTCATGCAGGAGTCGGTACTGTGGTCAGGCTGAGAAAAGAACTCTCTCTTATCAAGGATGTCCCTGTTCTAATTGCTATCGATGATGTAAGTCCACCCTCCCCGGTTTGGGATTATGATACTCGAATAGCGACTCCGTTCCAACCCCTTGTATCCCATTTCTTTTTTGCACGTCTCCTCTTGGTATAGAAGTCTAAACTAGCGGATGAGCTCCGGTGTGGCAAAGAAGTATGACCACTACGTGCCAAAATGACCCCAAGCGGCCGCTTTCATATCTATAGGAGTTCATGGAAGATCGCAAAATATAACAATAAAAAGCGGAACATTGATTATATGTTTTGACAGTTCCTGTCATTGGTAATGAGTTTACTGAAGTGGACTTTCTAATCTTAATTCAGGTGTTAAGGGGTCGGCTCTTGCACTAGCCATTTCAAGCCTTATGCCCTCTGACGGGTACTACTGTTCTCATTAGAAGAAATTAACTGCACTGTTTTTTCGTATTAGAGAGGGTGCCAAATTATTGTCCCCTACAAAATAAAAGCCTGCTCTAATTTAACGTAGTGTGGCTTTGGTATTTTAGTAAAACCGACTAAGAGGATAAATTCGTGTACTCATTTGGTTCTCAAGACTTAAGGCCTTGTATTCACTGTCGTACAGCTTTCGGAGAACTTCGGTTTTGCATGAGGACAGAAGTACTATGTGACAAAAAGTACCTTGCTGGCAAAAACTTTGAATCTTGATAAGTGTCACTTTTTGACATATCGATGGGCAATTACTTGGGACCTGGATCATGAATCAAATCTGTAAATTTTTCTTCTAATTTTTGTTGTCTGTTTTTTCAGTACAACAGTTGGTTTGTCTACAGCGAGTATGGAGTGAGAGCCAGGAAACCCATACATGCTCATCAACTTGAAATGGTATATGATCACTTTACTTCGCACATATCTCTTGTCTGTTTTGGGTTTGTCAGTCATGAGTGACTTGCAATTTTTAATACAGCCTGTTCAATTTACGTCTGATGAGGCTATATCGCTTATATCAGACTCTTTTACTGTTATGACAGGTTCGTGCCTTTCGACCAATAGCAGGATCACAGGAAATGATGATCACCGCATTTTCTCATTCAAATGCCGTAGGAAAACTCCCTCTACACTTACCGGATGTCCCAAAAGGTGTACGATACGAATTTCCTCGGTACCTCCCTGTGGAGGCCAACACGGCTCTTCAGTACTATCACAGGTATGATTCACGGATGATATTGTATATAAACATGTGGCTTGAACTGACGCTCTGATCTTTGGTCATTTATTCAGTTTGTTATATAAGGTAACTGCACCTAATTGCGACACGTACCTAAATGTGACACTGCAAAAATTTGCCCAATGAGTACATCTTGATTTTGATGAATTACACCACCTTACATCAGAATCTCTTTTCAGTTTTAGATTATCTACCAATTAAACTTTGAACCCTTTTAACTTCTGTGTACGCTGTTCAAATCCTCTTTGGTTTGCTAATACCAAGGAAGTTTAAAATTTTTCACTATGCCAATAAGAGCACCTATTCTCAGCGCTGAAGTGTCACATTTAGGTGCGCTCACCTTGCGGCATTTATTGACCGTTGGTCTTTTGGGATGCAGTCGGAAATTGACAGTAGAGGAGCCAGGAGATGCAGAACTGATCAGGCTGTACTATCTCACAGGTGGAAATGGGAAAGAAATTAGAACTCTTTCTAGGTTTTTGTGATGGATTTGAAAGACCTTCTCAAGCTGATAGAAAAAGGGCTGAAATTTTTGTAGCTAAATTGCAGTCACAGCTCAGCATGTCATCATACACAACGAGCAGTCGGGTAGATTAAGGCACCGTATGCCGTTGTTTAGCCATTTATCGAAGATTCCATTGGCATTATTTTTTGGTAGATCCACCTGAGTCATTGTGTGAGTAATTGACATATTTGAGATTTTGGTAGGGAGTTTGGTGTAGAGATCCATCTTCCATGGGTTTGATCAATCCCACCACTTAAGACCAGAAACAACATCAGGAAATGACAATGACAGGGTCCAAAAAGGTTGACCTGAACTAGGAATTCACATTTAGGATTGACATGACACATGTTGACCTCTTTGGAGTTTGGTGTAGGGTTAGCATACTTAATGGATATCATTATTGATTGGCAATTATTTCTTAATTAGGATAATAGTGCCGATTATGTATATGTTGGAGTTGAATCCTTGAAGGATCAAGGGTAGGCTTGATGTGTTATGAAGTGGAACTTTGAAGAATAATTTAATAGTATCTTTTTGATCCTTAGTGTCCCATGACTTAGTGTCTTGTGACTACATCATCTAAACCATTCTAGAATTGTCATTTCTAATATCGAGAGCAATAATGAAATAATTGTTTTGTGTCACATTAAAATATCCTTAGGATCTTGTTCTTTGATTGTATAGATTGCAAGAAATTTGTGAATAAAGTGAAGAGCTTTCTTTTTTACATTTGGCTTTATTAGTTTACAAGACTTTGTATTCTAAAGGCCCTTGGGCTTTAACAACATTATTGTTTTTCAAATGTTTTAGGTCTAAATGTTTCTAAGGTATAGAAATCTCAACCATACAATCTTATAGTGTACTATACATGCTGTAGATGACGTGAATCAAGTTTGGAGTCATTTGGTCACATAGATTGCAATATGATAATGTTTTAGTGTTAGAAAAGTATGTTGAAGTTTTCCTAGCAAAACATTTGGAGGTGAAATTTGATTTCTAAACCTATTCGAATGAAAGAACTTTAAACTATAAAGTACTTTGAAACCATCATACAAACACATTGGTGAAAGAAAATATCATTCAATTGACTCATTGTGTCTACAAAATGGCTTTGAAATATCAAAAACAAACAAAACAAAGAAGTTGCAAAAGACCCCATCTATAGTTGAACTTCCTACAAAAATGCTTCTTAGTCACTCATAAATTCTTAGATTGATATGAAAATTTAACCACACAAATTAGACTAGTATATGCAACTTTTCCAAGCGCAAATTATTGAAAGTAGACACTATATGAAGAAGAAACAAATTGCCGATGTTCACCATAATCCAAAAATGTCTAAATTTTGAACTTTGAATTACTCCCAAACATTCAAAACAACTTGAATTGACATGAAAAATTTGCCACAATAACTAGACTTCCAAGGGAACGTAATCCTACAAAATTTATTAAAAACAAACATTAAATGAAAGAGAATCAAGCCCCAAAAATTATCGCTATCAAAATGCAATTTGGTGAATTCTAATTGAACCCATGAACTTCGAAAGGCTTCCAAAAATTGATACATCTTGGATTGATTTGAAAATTTTACCACACAAACTAGAAGAGAATGCAGATTTTTCAACAAGTTTCACTAAATTTGTTACAACACTTTGAATTGGATTTCCAAACTATGTGAGGACACTTTTGGTCCTTTGAGGTGCTTAGGGGTTAACCCTAGAAAGATGCCATTGACACTAAGTGATTGATGGATGACTTCACTTAAGATTGCATCACAAGGTTTAGAACCTGTGGTTTGTCAACAATTATCATGTGGTTATTGCTGTTTCATGGATTTGCATGTTAATATACAATTTATTGCATCGTTATAATGCATTACTTTTAGTTGCAAGTAATGCATCATAATGATGCGATAAATTGTATATTAATGTGCAAACCCATGAAACAACAATAACCACATGATAATTGTTTGACAAATCACAGGTTCTAAACTTTGTGATGTATAGGATGGAAAAAAATGTTTTTTCATTCAATATTTAAGTGGAAGTTGCTTGGGTACACTTTTAGTGAACAGTATTGCAAATTCTCTCATTATGGTTTTATTGACTTTCTTAAGTAAAAAAAGATTCTTAATTCATAAGTCAACCTTGTAATTTGGCCATTTTTTTCTATTTAATCTTGATGTAAATGTACATACACTATAATATATATATATGGTAATAATTTCAGATTTTTCAAATTATATATTTAGTATGAATTTTCTTCATTTTTTTCTAAAAAAAAAGTCACAATAGTTTCAAATTTTGCTCCAAAAATTTGAAATTTGTATTACTTGTAGACATACGATTTCATCTCTAAAATTAAATATAAATTTTTTCATTCATATCTAATTGGAAAATGTTAGCAAATAGAGTGATGGAGAGTAAAGCTGAAATCGATGGTCATGGGTTTGTCCTTCCAGAGGTTAACTTCAAATTTTTGCACTATAGATTTTGATTTTGAATTCTTTTATATAGAAGAATTTGGAGTTCAAAATCTAGTCTAGGACAAAAAATTCAATAAAGACAGCTTGATTTCTATTTAAAGTATTGTTAAGTAGAAGTATATAAAAGATGGAAGGAAAAAAATAAATCATTAATAGCTTTAAGATGGGATTAAAATGGTCTAAACTTGATGGATTTTTATTTATTTTAGAATTATGAAAACTGAATTCAAAATCAAACCTTATTGGTTATTGGTTTCAAGATAATATTTTAATTGTTCACAAAGCAAGACAACACTCTTCATATCTTTCACGTCACTAATCTACATGGAACAAGCCAACGTTGTTTATGTAGATATAAACATATTCTATAAGCGCTAAATTTTTGAGAATTTTATTTTGAGTTTTGGTGTGCTTGAGGTTAGACTATCTTCACTTTGGATAGGATAATTTTTGTTCCCAAGCACCAATTGAGGGTCATTGCAAGAAACACCGTCCGGTTTTGGTTTGGTTTTGTAAAACCAGTTTTTGTCCAAGCTATAACTTTTGAGTTTTAAGCCCAATGCCAAAAGCAAAAAATCTATTTCTAGATGTTTTGATTGAAATTGTATCATTTACTTTTAAGAAAATTTCAAAAATAATTTTATATTTAAAAGTAAATTTCTCTAATTTGTCACGTTTTCAATGTTTTCAACGTTTTTTGTTTTTTGTACTACAGAATATCCAAATTTAATGATTTAGGAAAGAAATTTTGATGGTCTATTCCTACACTAGTTGGACATGTCCCATGTGAGGGGCATCAAAAAATACATTATTTTACAAAATTTTCTTCCAAATAGTACTTTATAATGATTTTTCCTTAATCGTTAGTTCTGGAGAAGACTCTAGACATTTAGGGGTTAATACCTAAATCATATTTTTATTTTTTTGCACAAATTTTCTTATATCTTTGTTCAAATATATCACATACCTCAAAATTTGACATATTATTAAAAGAAAGACCTTCTTTTAAGATTCAAAATTTCTTTTAGATGGTAGAGAAGATATCTGGATGAAACATTTGCTTGATGCACTCTGTTCATGAACTATAATATGCATATCGGGGATTTTGCATCAATGGCCTCTAATCCATTGGACACTGGCTCATTGTCATTACGAGCAGATACTTTATTCACATAGATATTTTTGGATTTCTCAAAGAACTTTATCAAAAACTTGTGCCACAATTGCTTGGAATTTAAAACTATAAAGCAACACCGGCAAGTAGTCCAACTTTAATATATAAGAATAAGGTAAGTACACCCAAATATGCCACTGACCTTAAACCGCCATCTATACTATGTGTACATCTCCAAAATCAGTTCTGTACCTATGTGGAAGAAACGCTTTTAGAACCAAACTTTGTTCTTTAATAACTTTTGCATACAGTATCCAAATGCCATGTTCTCTGGTGCGTTGGAACCTCCTTTCACTTGCCTACAAGAGCATATGAAAAACTGACCAGTCTAATAATAGTAACTAGACTCAAGTAGCAAAAAGTGGCGGTTTTGGGTGTACCTACCTTATGCACAAATGAATGCCGTTTCAGGATGTTCATAAACAAATTTCCGGGTATCTTTCTCATGCATCTATTAAAACAATCTCAAATTTGCAAACAGACACATATTATCGAAAAACTGACATTTCCTTGGAAGCTCCAAGCAAGAAAAAATAAAACCCCTGACTAAACTAGTGCTCATAGAAATAAATGAGTGAACTTGAGAGCCCGGCCTGTTGAGCAAAAAGCTGGAAGCGCATTAATTCCTTCTGGAAAAGAAAGTTGCTGGTTGGCCCAGTTGGCCATCCTAGAATAAATAAAAATGAATCCGTCAAGAACTAAATCAGAATTAAACAGTCACATCACTTTATGCTTCCTTGAAACCAAAGGCAAAAATTATTGCAGTAAACAACCTCCAGTAAGGTAACAGACTCTAAAATCACACAGGCTTTTAAAAACGCCCACCTCCTCAAATGTACACTATATGTACATTTTGCTTTTTCATAACCTTCAGCATTTGAGGAGGTGGGCGATTTTAAAGTCCTATGCCATTTCAACTTCAAAATTTTATAATTACTTTCACAAGGCTACAAAAAATATGAAACGACTTGGGTTAGATGCCAATTGCACTTGTGTTGCAAGGAAAATTTACTGAAATTTATTTGAAGAAGCTCCGCCTCTCCAAAATTCAGTTTCAGCTCTTAGGTGGGCGATTTCTGAACCTGTTACCTTGGTAGAAAGAAACTCGGCAACCCCCCAAAATAAATGATCACGGTTCCAAAAAAGAAGAAAAAGAGCACAAGAGCTGTCATTTATGTTTCAAGAGCTGTGCATCATTTGCGTTCCAAAAAAATGAAACCATGAACCCAATATATGCTCACCTGAAACTCGCAACGCTGCATAGTTAACCGTAAGTCTTTTGCAATGGGAATTGCATTTTCGGGCAGGAGGGATATCAACTGGCACTCACTAGGATTGATGGAAAAGAATGTGATAATCAAATCATTCTAAAAGTATTGCTGCGACACGAGAATGACCGCAACGAAAAGGCTTCGATTGATTCCAGCACACTTTCTTTTGAGTGCACGTAAGTGTACTCCTCCAACCTTGAAGTCCTTTGAAACAGAGGGCTAAGTGGCGCAGGATCAAGATCATTGTTTGGAACAGCTTGTCAAGAGATGAAAACAAAGATATTGATCCTGAGTTGGGAATAATAAAGGTTTTAGCGAAGGCGTTGTGTGCTGCTGCTCCATGTCCTTCCATGCTCCTCCTACTCAATTCAATCGCTACCCATGGACATAAAAAGAACTCTAGAGCAGTATTGCCCGTCGTGAGCTGCACTATGGTTGGCAATAACTACGTTTTCCCTAGAGTGTTGATGGCGGAGTAGCAGCGCCATCCTTGTTGAACTTCAGATGTAGTTGGATCTCTGCCAATAAACGAGATCTCACGCATCTTGGGTATACCCCAACTCTTCGTCGAATTCGCAAACTGGGCGGAAGCTCGTTTCGAGAACGGAATCGAATGAATGAACCCTCCTCAGCTCCATCCTCAAGAAAAATTCAGAGACAATCGACGTTCGCGTGCTCAGAGTGCAAACCCTTGCAGCCACGTTTCGTTTTTCCCTTTCACGAAGTTCTGTTTCTTCAAAAACTCCAGATACTCTCCCCACGTGAAGCTTTTGTACCTCCGTTTGTGGTCTGTTTCCACCAGCTGCTGTGGAGCGGAGATCAGAGTCTCAAGCGGAGGCGCATAGAAGAACGCAAGGGACAGACGGGGCATCTTTTCATTCAGCACCGCCCTGTGCTCCACACTCTTGAACCTTCCATTCGTCCACGCCTGCAGACTATCCCCCACATTCACCACAAACGCCCCACGTCGAGGCTTAACAGTAATCCACTTCCCGTCTTTGCACACCTGCAATCCGCCCACTTGGCATTGATGGAGAAGCGTCAGCGTGTAAGGGTCCGTGTGGGCGCCCAAACCCAGAGTGCGATCAGGGGTGGGACACGCGGGATAGTAATTCAAGCGCGCCATAGACTGGCAGGGATTCATGCACTGGGCAAATGTCTCGGGATCCAAGCCCAACCCGAGTGCACAAAGCTCCAGAGTCAGCTTGGCTAGGAGTTCGGCGCCCGTGCAGAAAGCTTCCACTGCGGAATTGAAGTCGTGAAAGGCTTGACCCTCTAGGAGCCGCTGCGCTTGCTCCCGGAGATTGGACTGCGGCGACCAGCTGCATTGGAAGCGCTCCATCCAAGGTCGGCCCGCGTACTTGAACCCCGTGGTGTTCAACCCATATCCGAAGATAGTGCTGGCATTCGCAGTCTCCAGAGTATGAGCTCGCAGCTTCAGCTCCAGGGGCTGCTCGAAGAAGCGTCGGGCTTGCTCTTGGACGGCGTCCAAATCGGAGATGGGGACGCCGTGGTTGACGAGCTGGAAAAAACCCCAATCCGTGCACGCGGTGGCGATCCGAGTGGCCACTTTGAGCTTCATCTCCGGATTTCCGTCGTGGAGGCAGGAGAGGTCGATGACGGGAAGTTCCCGATCTCGGCGGTAGTCGTTGTGGGAAATGGTGGGACGGTCCTCCTCGGGCCAGACGAAATCAGCTAAGTCTTGGGAGCCTTGGCTTAGCAGGGATTGCAAGGAGCTCTGCGCCGCGGGGGTGATGGACGCCGCGCGGATGAGCGAAAATGGATAATCCGCCATGGTTACAACAACTAAGACGTCCCCAGAAAAGGATCAGTGAAAAAAACCCGGGGAAAATCAAGAAACAGAGTGATAATCCTGAGAAATCTTCAAACGCAGGATCCTTTCGGGACGTCCTCAGGGGCGACCTCTCACGGTCCCTGCAACATTTGCTTCATACCCATCACCCCGGCACAGCACTCTCAAGTGCTCCCAGCAGTGATTGCTACAGTGAATCTCCAGGCCATCACCGCTTCTGGGAAACGGAGCTCATAGCGGCAGAGTAGTAAAGGTTCTTGTAGCATTTAGATCACACAACAGGCCCAACTGAAAGCGAAATTATTCCCTTTTCATGCAACCGCCCTAGCAGCAGCAATCGAATCACATCACATCACAAGCAGAAGAAAGGGTGTCCCCACCCCACCTCACAATTCTCACACTGTATCCGATCCATGGCAATCACATCCGGCGGTTCCTAATCCGATCAAACATTCACTGAATGTCCGTGCTCCGCCCAGCGCCATCAAGGGACCAGATTCCCCATTCCAGGAAATTGTTGGCCACGGACTCCGACCAAGTCCACTAATGCGGGACCGCCATCGCCATCCCAGTTTCATTAGTTACCACTTGCAACCCACATACTTCCACTTGGTCCAAGTTGACCTGAAAGGAGAAGCTTTACATCATATAGCGGTTTCGATTATAGATTCCACACGGTACTACGACAATATACGAATTTATGATGCCAGGGGATGGGCGCTCTGAGACCAAGCTAGAGGGACTGCAATACTACAGTGCCAACATCGCTGCAGGAAAGATGAGAGGAATGCATGGAAGTTCGAAATAGAATTGAGCTGCAGTAGCAGGCAGAAGATCTGTCTACAAGTTTGGAGTTGGACTAGTTGAGACTCTTCAGTTTGGGAGCTGGAGAATGATGACGACGAGAATAGAAGCAGCGAGTTGATGGCGGTCCTGGCGCCACGTGGTGACCCGCCGCGTCACGTTGCTACGGAACCTAACAAACAGTATCCGGCGCAACAGCTCCCATAGGTTCCCCTGGCTGCGGCTAACCTGGCTTTTCGGCTCATTCGGAACCCATGACCATTGCCCCCGCATGGTTTTCACGCAGTCAGTCGTGCTTTTCCAGAAACCGTTGCTTGACTGAGCCGATTGCCAGGCATCGAATCAAAGCTCAACCGAAAGGAAGGAAGATTGTGCTTCCGGCACGGGAACACGGAACAGGCGTAACAATACGACGTGAAACTTGAGTCAGCAGCTTCACGCAACCATCGCAAAACATTAATAAAAGTTCCACTCGGAGGTTCGAATGATGCGACGTGAGCTCACAACCTTCGGAATGTGGTACTGGCAGGTTTGAAAACATTCAGGTCGAAATAAACCAGGCTTTGGCAGGGAAACTGACACACAATGAAATTGGATGTTATTGTCTCCGACACAGCTTTAAAGACAATCACACGAAAGTTTAGAACATTTGAGTGATCATACAAATCGACTTCCAGGTCGCTTCACAAGAAGCACGCCCATGAACAGCCACATAAAATCGGAAGTCTTAGCTACGGATATTGGCGAATCTGAACGTTTTCCTGAACATATTCTTCTCACTTGTAATAGATTGTCCCGTTAAGTCTTCATGAAAGTAATTGCTACTACTAAAAACGTCGTAGCAGTGTCAGTTGGACGAAGTGTAAGTTTACCGAGTAAAACTGCCACGAGTAGCTTAATGGGAATCTTCATTCGATGGGTAAGTTAATCTCCACTTTGGACATGTCGTCTGTTCGCGAACATTCTGATACAGAACCTGCAGGAAGTATGCAACTCAAGTCATTCAGTGTATTACGGTACTGGGAGAATAATCTAATCAAAGACAATCTGAGACAAACAAGTAGGAACTGCAACATAGAAATCATCTGAACCTGCGTTGGGCATGTATCAAACTCACCACTTTCTGATCATCACCACCTGTGCAAATAAATTGATCCTTAGGAGATATAGCGACCTGCATTCAATCAACAATTTACAAAACATTCAGTACAACAACATCCGGATTTCGGTACTAGGTAACATATTGCTCCATTGCAGAAGACCGGCTCTTGCTTGCATTGGCACCTTGTAAAATCAATTCCACCAGATGATGAGTCCAAGTACGCACCGTATTTACACAACGCGCATGACTCTTAAAATGCTGCACGCATGGCTGCCCTAGGGTTGGATCCCACATTGTTACGCTGCAATCAAGCAGATGGCGTCAGAAGTAGTAACATGAAGAACTATACAATGTAAAAATCGATGCAAAATAAAGAGAAAATGACCCAACCAATCATCCATCTTAAGCTAATCCACACATCGGGAGACCAACTAAAAACATGCAAAAATCGGTAGGGCGAAGAACTGACTGCACAAACTGCAAACAGAGAATTAAGTAAAGAAAAGGAAACAAAGCTAATTAACTCTCTAGGCAGTATCGAAACTGGAATTTGCTTTCTTATTTCTTAATCATTAAAACAAGAGAAGATATTCATGCCCACCTTCCAGACCCACTTGCTGTAACCAGAATGGCTTCACCTTGAAACCATTTAGCATCATTCACCCCTTGATCTCCAACGTCAACAACCCTAACCATTTGAGAAAACACACCTCATTAAGCATTAGACTTCAGAAAATTAAATAAAAGAAGACGCAGGAAAACTTGGGACTCGGCAGGTTAAGCTCTCGTAAATATTGGTGATCTCTGAACACAAGGAAAGTACAGAGCACATTCCAGACTCATACGAACGGCATGTCAGTTGAATTTTGTGTTGCATACTACAAACGATTGAAAAGAGCAAAACGGATCGTTCAAACAGATAGGCGAGGACATAAGCGTGTCAAAACCCATAAATATTATCTAGGTGCTAATCAGGAGACATTTTCAAGATAATAAACATGTAGTGCACGGTAATAAACAGGCATGATCAAGAGTCGCTAAAAATACCCAGGCACTTGAAAGGAATTTTCTGAAGTCGGCATGGGATTCCCATGGCTAAGCTGGTGAAGAGCTTTAGAGGCCCTGCCATTAACCACTGCTGGAGGGCGTTCCACAGATTTTGGTCCGATCTCCAAAGGCATCATCCTCGTATCCCAAACGAAGGTGCAATTGCCAGTGCACGAGGCTTGAAAATAGGTGTCACAAGCACTGAACGAAACTGAAGTAACCTGCCAAAAAACACAACTCCAACCAGATGACTTCAGGCGATAATCATCCAAATTGAAAATTCTGAAAGATGAGCGCAGCCAGGCCGGCACCGACTACGAGTCCCTATGTAGCGAGCTCTGATTGAAAATTGCTCTGTATAATATTTGTGAAAAAGATTGCAAACAACAATAAGCAAAAGGGCTTACCTCCCAAGTTGAGCTTAAAGATAGTCGAGAAATTGCACCACTAGTCCTGATGTCATATAAACCAATGCTTCCATCTCCAGAACCTGTAAATAAAATTCCATATAATACAAAATTCATGGACATTTTTATAAATCTGAGATTCCGAAGTCATAAGATCGCTTTCCAAGGGACCTCAAAACTCTGACGATTCGCAGTATGACAAGTAAACCCATATGAAATGCTAGATAATGCAAACGCTTGACTCGAGCTGTAGCAGATTCATTTACATCCTACACTTTAAGATTTCTGCGTGACCCCACCGACAAGAATAAATAATCAACTATGCATCAAGATTGTCAATGAGGAAAATAATGGACATTCAGACTCACCTGTGATTAGAGTAGATCCAGAATTACTGACATCCAAGCACGTGATATACTGCAAAAGCATTCCACGTCATCAGCTGTCGAATCCAAAAAATCATCCAGTGGAAAAAAATAAATTTAATCAGTCACCTCAACTCAGCATCAAGAATACGTTTATAGCATACACGTATAGCAAGCCAACACCAGAAAACATGCTGAGGTACGCTCACTACCGAATGTTTACATTGCCTTTAAAAGCTTCAAGACCATCAATGTCATACTCACTGTATCATGAGCAGGGAAAGTAGAAACATTAATACGGGCTTCTATGTCCCAAATCTGCACGATCGCCGGTTTGCCAGCAGGAGAGTCACTTCCACAGATCAGAAGCCTGTCACTGCCAAACTTCAATGCGTCCATTGAGAGGAGGTTTGATTCTTGCTGCCTGTACCAAAGCATAACGTATAAAGAAAATCTTATAATAAGGAGAGAAGGCTTTTATCCAGATTTCTTGTAAAGATTACATCGGAAACGATATGAAAAAGACACACTCTGTGTATTTTATCTAGAGCAGTTCAAGCCTCGACATATGTTAAGAATGCCAGTGTGGGTAACCAATTGAAATCGAAGGGAACTACAGTCAGGACCAACCTGTAACAGGCATTGAGATCAGATGACATTTCTCCGTTTCGTACATTCCAAAGCAAAATTTTAAAATCACCGTCTCCACCGGTGGTTGCAACAAGACCTAGCGTGACAACCTCCTTAGTCAGTTCGGAAATATGAACTACAGGTCAGACCCACAACTAAAAATTGGACAGGTGACAACCACCAAAAATATTAGCGTGAACAGAGATGAGTCAACAGGGATGTATCCTAGAGACGAATAATGCCCAATCAAAACTTATCTACTACATGGTGCAAAAACGTATCACATTCAAGAAATAAAACCATACATGATTGAAATTGGTTGACGCTCAAGGCATGAATTTTCTTGACATGGCCGGAAGTGTCATGTTCTGATCGAGACCCCAACGTATGTAAGCATGCACCTGATGCTGCATCATAAACCTGCAATAGACGGGAGAGCAGCAATTTAGTTCAACAAGAGCACCAGCATGCTTTATCTCCATTACTAATGCTCATGCAGTAAGTTTAGAGAACACGGAAATTGTAGGGTTACTACGATTACAACATGACAAATTTTTAGCACTGTGATGTACCTTAACAATGTTGCTGGCACACGAAACAACGCTAGCTCCATTTGAAGCAAACTCAACTGCCTGGATCTGGAAGAATTTTAAAATGAAGTTCATAGTGAATACCAGTGACGGTGACATGAAAGCGTGAAGAAATATAAAACGCAGACAAATTGCAAAGCAAACGAGACTGACGAGCAAGAAGGACAAAAAATATCTGCGCAAGGTTCTTCATGCTTAAGTGTCATGCTTCCTATTTCCGTGGTTTCATTTTAAATTGAGCTCAAAGACAACTGCAGAGCGAGGAAGGTGTTTTCAGCCAAAAGACCTGGGTATTAAGACCAGTCAGCGGTTTTCCACGCCCATTCTCAAGATCATATAGCAATAATTCATTCGGTGGCTGCATATTCAACAGTTCTCATTATTAGTACTACGTAATAGCACAAAAGTAAAACGCAATATAAATAAATCGAAGCAATCAAATCTTCTCAATGCAGAACACAACTCTATCAAAGGCGACCGCTTACAACCTAAGCTCATCAACCCTAGAACTGGAGTCGATGAAACCCTTGAAGACGAAGTATAGAACATACCTCATTGCAACTGACAACCAACCGCGGATCCCCACCAGGATGAAATCTTACATCAAGAACTTTTTGGACACCTTGCTGAAAATCACAGTAAAACCAATTCACAAACGCAACTACTGTGAGATGCTGCAAAAACTAGGTAACGATGCTAGGCCTCAATAAACCCTGAGAAATAGGCTTCGCGGATAGAATATGTAATATTCGTGTCAGCAAGGTTAGGGTCGAAACTCAATAAGACAAGCCTACCGGAGGATTCGAGCAGAAACCATACAAGATGCATTAGCTGCAAGTTGGAAACATTAACAAATAAACATTGAATTCCAATTGCAACACAATCTCATGCAATCAGGAGAGAGATATTAACTCACATCCATTCGAGTACCACCCAAAGGATGAGCTACGGCACTACTTGAGGTGTAAGCACACCAGGTAGTTTTCCAAGTTGAATACGCTCGCTTCTGTATCCAGTTTGTTGGTCCCAAATACTGTTTGTCAAGAGAGTCCCAACCTACAAAACATCAACGGGATTAGTTACACTTCAAGTAGTTCTAGCTAAAATGAGTACTTCATACTTCAGGACACAATAAGGAAATCAAACAAATGACATGAACTACCCATGATAAATATTTTCTTGAGTACACTATTTGAAACCCTCTTAGAAGGGATGTTGAAAGATACACATGACCCACCTGCTCACGATGGTCGTCAACTGCAACATCCATTTGCAATAGCGCATTAAATCGACAGCCATTAGACAGTGTTTTCAGTTTTCATCGTTCATTTTTCATTTTTCATTTTTTCGTTTTTCCCTGAGGTGGATCCAAAAATTTGGTTGAAGCTATCAATTCTGGCAAATTTTGCAAAATATTTCGTTACTTTGGTAGCTACAATACAGTTTCTAGCAATTTACAACAAATTTTCATTGAAATCTGGGTAAATCATTTTCCTCCTTAAATTTCGTCACGGGTTCTAGGCTAGAGTAAAACAAATTCTCGAAGTATGGCAACATTTTTCAAAAAAAGAAGGAGCATTGCATTAGAGTTGGTAACATTCTTACCATTGAGCGCAGTCTTCCAACTCTTTCCACGCCTTCCAATTTCCTTCGGTCGGTATGCACCAGACCCAGAATTTGCACCCTGCTCGCGTTCTATCAAAAATTCGACCACACTGGGTGTAGCATTTTCCTTCCCTGCAACTAGGCCTTCAGCAAATCAAACTTTAGAAAGACGATTCTCAAAAAGCAAAGAATTCCACTGAAGTGTAGAAGCTATTTGAATTGGCTACAGATAAATCTGTGGTCGATCTGGAGGTACGTGGTCACTCATAATTTACAGTAGTACCTGTTGGTGCCTCACAATAAGCCCACGCTTTGGCTGTGTCTGACCCTACCCGGCTCTTCCTGCCAGACCTGGCTCCATGATCTGCTTTACTGAGGCCATTGAATACGATAGGCTGCTTCTTGGAATTGGAAACTATTTCTTTCAACCGCATCTCTAGACTCAATATCCTGTACCAGAACATAACCCACTTACAGAATTCTTATTACAACACAATCCATAGTCTGAGAAAAGCAGAAAAAAGCATGTCTCCTGGTCTGTCCTTGATGAGGACACAACCAAACTTCACGTTTTACAGAAGGTACAAACTGGACTTCTGGAACATGGTGGACCACCATCCAGAAAACCAAACGGTCTAGAGAAGCTTGAGCATAAATTGCAAATACTCAGCTGATTCGACACTCTTGAGGATGATAGCAATTAATATGCAAACAAGAGTAATTGAGATGAGAGAAAAAGAAAAAAAAGAAAAAAAGAAAAAAAGATGCACAATGAACTGCTCAATCAATTGAACTCAGGATATTTCCAATTTTGCAGAATAGAAAAAGTGCAAACCCTTATGCTCGGCAAGCCAAGTCCACATGTTTGACACAGTTTATGCCTGAGATGCATATTTTGTCGCTTCTCGGTGTGGTATTTTCTTACTCCAGAAAATGTAAAATTATTACAGAACGTATCCGTCTAGACCAGTTTCCCAGATTTAAACATCAGAATTTACACTGAACATATACATGCATGAGTACAGAAATAGATGCCAGGGACAGATATTCGCAGGCTCAACGAACACATTACTTCATACATAGAGCTTCTCACCAACTTTCTGAAGATATATGAAAGAGAATCACATCAAGAAGGATGTGGTAAAGGACCCAAGATGCAATTAAATGCCTTGGAGGGCTACAAAAACTATGTATTTACTCACACTTCGAACTTCCAGTACAGTTCTGAAAACCTACAATTCAAATTTGGTGAGAGAATCCATTTTATCCAATGGCTCCGGGTTTGACTCTCTCTCTCTTTCATGAGTTTGTGCACGCTTATCTGGATCATCTGAGTACCAAAAACACCAACAACATCACAGGAGAGGGTTCAGGATCTAAAGAACAAATGAATAAAGTCAATGAGCAGCAAGCACTGAGTGTCTATCTTCAAACACTTTTAATAGGCTTAACCAATTATTCGAAGATCTTTGTCGATGTCATTGATCTGAATGATCGAAGGCCATGCACTCAAATTCACGAAGAAAGTGAGAGAATAACCATAAGCAGTCACACACACACATCCAGAAGCTTCCTTCTGCATACCCAATTATAAGGATGAGCTTCTTGCCTGGAGAGTAGAATTCACGTTGTCGTTTATTTCTCGTAGGGTACGGGCTAGTACTTTGCCGTTGCTCATGATTCACTGCCGCATCGATTTCTAACTGGTAAATGCAAAAGATACATCCACAACACAATCAGTAGGTGAAAGAGCCCGGAAATACCTAATCAGTTTATCAAACGAGCAGTGCTCACGTTCCACTGAAAATATAATTGCAGGCCATGGCTTAGCTCCAACACTAAACACATGGGGTGACAACTGTTGGAAAATAGGTAGTATTTTATTACAGTATATCGTTTCAGATTACGGACGTAATGATCTACCTCAGAGTCCGTCTTCTTGACGTCCAGAACCTTTCGCCAATGATCCCTCCACGTTTCTGGATCAAGGACACTCCCCTCATCTGTGCCACAGAAACATTACAAATTGAGGAAAATATAACATAAACATAAGAATTACTCCCAGATTAACACTTGAATTCCTCCTCACACCGTTCTCTCCACACTACTAATTTATCATACGCTGGAGTTAGAGTTTTAAAATTTCATGGTGAAAGAATCTCTTCAACTCATTGCATAAATAAAATTTTAACTTGACCAAAAAATGTGAAGCAAAACTCCCCGGACGAAATTATTTGAGACCTTATCGAAGGACAAAGCCTCCTGTGAAGATCGAGTTGCACTGGAATGCATCACCAGGGTCTCACCTTCTCCATGTTCAAACTTGGTACTTGTTGACGCGGCCAACTGCTGGTTCCATGGACGCTGGAAAAGATCTTGATGCCCGTTTCGTGAGCTTTCGATGATGGCTTTGGAGGCAAGTTGTCCATTTGAGTGGTCTGCGTCATGAATAAGACGGGGAGGTCGCATGGGCCGGGACACTCGATTCTGGAAAAATGAAATTTTAATAATTACTTACACGAGTGATGCCTTCAGGTCCGACCTAAGCAACAAGATTAAAAAGGATCGATTTCTTAAAAACAAAAAACACGAAAACCAAAACCCTAAGCTAGAAGTCTCGATAATGAGGGAAGCCTTCCAGATAACTGTGAACAATTCTAGATGAACTTGAGTGTGAGGATTTAGGGAGGCAGCAACCAAAACCAAAGCACATAAATTGCGTCGTAATGGACTAGAAATAATGAAGGAAACTTCAGATTTAAAAAGTACCTTCTTAGTTTCCACTTTGTTGTGGTACTGACCGAATATCAATCTCTGATGGCACTTTTGGGCATAGGCAACAAAAACCCCATTGGTATGATGCTGGCGAATCTCTGCAGCATACTCTGGGTTACTGTCAAGCCACGCAATGACCTCCGATGCTTCCACAATTTCTGTTCGATTCAATGATTGCAGCCACAACCACACAGGCTTCCATTTCTTGGACACGGGCTTTCCACGACCAGGTTCTCCGTTACGATCTCTTCTACGCTTCTTCCTACTACCAAGATGCAAACCAGATGATGTTTCACCGTTCATTGCTGCAGCTATGTACCTGCAACACATTCAACACTTGGTCACGTGAAACTAAATAAAAAAGATGCACCGAGAAATCCAAGCATTCAAGATACTAAGCCTTACATCAGACACCTCAAGGTTGGAGGAATAAAGAGCTTATCAAACGAAATACAAATCAAATAACAAAGAGAATGTAACCTATAGGCCCAGACAGTCGCGCAAATGACATAACCTAGTAGCGCAATAAAAAGTAAAAAAACGTGACCTAGAGTTCCACACTGACCAGAAAAGAGCCGCACGTCTCGAAAGCCTACAGAGAAGCATACCATATACCAAGCCAAGCCTTGTGGCAGCACAGACTGCGTTTCTATTCCTGCTTTAACAATCTAGCAACACAAAACAGTCTAACATCTCTTGCAATTACCTCTGGAAATTACATTTCAGCGACCTACATTACCGAACGCAGTACTCTAATGATAACCAGGCCTTGTCTAATCCTATAAAAAGCATTTCACATCGTTTATATGATATCACTACCGTTCCTTTCGTGTACACTATCACGAGAATTTCCCCTACCACGTGTGGAACAATCGGGAGGACACTATACAGAGACCAAAAACAACTGAGTACACACATCGTTAAGAAAGCCTTCTTTCCGAAATCCTCAACAAATCCATATAGAGAAAAAACAAAAAGAGAGACTTGAACCGAATGATTTAGACGCACCGCGAACTCAGCCGGATGCTGCAATACGCCTCGTGTGAATTCCCACGGAGCTTGCACTTCCAGTTTACTCACCGCCCTCGCACTAGATTAGTCATCGCAAAGCGCAACCGAAATCGGAACTAGAAAAAAGGATGTGGGACACATGCGAGAAAGGAGAATCACGATCTCGTCGAAGGAGACTGATGAAACTGTGGAACGAGGAATTTAATGATCAGGGTATGGTTGCTGGAGATCGGCCATAGACACAACCAAGGTCCACACTCCCGGCTCTGTTTCCGATGCTTTATTCAAGGAGAGAGACGAAGTTCCCAAGTTCCCCCGAAAGTTCCCGAACGTTCCCTGGGTTCTTTACTCGGCTTAATTATTGTCATAAATATATTACTATTGAATTTAAAGATCTCTTAATTTTAGGCATTTAAAAAGAGTGTTCTTCAAGTATTGGTGAGTAAATTCTAAGAAAAACATAATGCTTTGGGGTTTCTATTTTTTTGTTTAATTAGTTTTAAAATTTTATATATTTCCTTCTTTATTTTATAATGTAATTATGAAGTTGGTTGGTTGGTCAAATGTCACTTTCATTATTCAACATTTTTTCACATGAACTATTCAATGGTACATTGATTTTATGTTGTTTTAAACTTACGCTATGTAAGAATAGACAGATAGGGTTGTTTGATTGTTGTATGTAGGATGTGAACAAAGAGGTTAGTATAGACTTGTGATTTGTTCTAATTGCAAAAGATTATGAATAGAAAGATAAGACGCTTTGATTGTTGTACATAAGATGTGAACAAAGAGGTCAGTATGAACTTGTGACTTGTCCTGATTGCAGAAGGATAATGAATAGAAAGATAAAACTCTTTGATTGTTGTACTTAAGATGAGATGTCAGGATGGACTTGTGGCTTGTTCTAATTACAAAAGATTATGAATAGAAAGACATGGCATGATGGCCAACATATGTGTAATATGTGAACAAAAAAACGTAGCCTTATTCTAATTTAATACCTAAAGGACTAAAGAACTTTTTTGAATTTTTTGAGAATTAGGGTATGCTCCACAATCTACCTTCAATATTTTTTAATATTTTTTAAATAAAAAAACGTGTAATACTTATGTAATATTAATACTTTAACACTTATAAAGGATAGTATAGACAATTTGTAGCACTTACATTTATGTAGGGTTGGAATTTATCAACAATAACACTTATATTAATAAAAAATTAAAATACATAAGATATGAATGTCATCATACATCTAAACCCTAGATACGTAATATTCTGTCCACTAGATACCAACCTCTAATGATATTGAAGGATCTCTTTGTTTTGCAGGAAAGCAAATTTAGAGCCCTTTCTCATTGTAGACCTAAACTTCCAACCTCTCTAAATTATCAAATCACAAATTTGTCACAATATAAGAACATTGCTAAACCATCAAATGGCACAACACTAGAATACATAGAGGTTGATGCAAGAGAGTTTGAAGTTTAAATCCCAGAGAGATTGATGGAGTTTAGGGGCAATATTATTTGAATGATGTGGAATAAGCAATGCATGGTGTGTGAAGATATTGGGAGCTATATACAATACTATTAATGCCAATCCCAACATGATTTGTATTGTACACGATGAACCTAATTCAATTTCATCCAAGTTATAAATTTCCATAGCCTCACTTTCATCCAAATCAACACTTTTCAAGGTGAATTCATTGAAGAAGGGAGCATAATTTTATAAATTCTCTTAACAATAATAATTAGCACAATTTACTAGTGTAATTTGGAAAAAAAATTTGAGGAGCGCAATTTTCCTTAACACATACAATTTTAATAGTTATCGAGATAACAAATATTGTGGGTGGAATGTATTGACTTCATAATTTGAAAATTTTCAATTAAATTTTTTAGATGAATGCTAATCATATTAATTTACTTGTGACACTTTAATACACATCATTCCAATAAATATTGCAAAACTTAGAAGGATTTTTTTATTTCAATGTCAAAGCTGGTAGCAAATAGTATATTCTAAAGAAAAATTAATCAATTTTATTTGGATCTTTAAATCAATATCTACTCAAAAAATCATTTGAATCATTCACTTCTGAATAATGAGATGAAAATTATGAAGAGTTTTACTTTGAAGGTAGAAAAAACATTTATAATCATTTCTGGAACTCAATTTTGAGAATTATTAGTTTTACATTTTACCTTTTGTGTTTTCTTTCATGGATGCATCTGAAATCTATTTTATATTAGATGCAAAAAATCAAAAGTCATCCATTCTAAATCATATATCACCATCTTCTATTTTTGAAATGATAAAATTCAATCCATTTGGAATTTTTTTAAATAAATTATGGCTGGATAAAGTTTGGCCTTAAAATAAGCAAGTCAGACTTCATCCATGATTTTCTATCAATTTATGGATTCAAATCGACTTCTGATTTTGGATATGAACCTAAATTTAAGTCTAGTTTTTATGTTTCAAGTTTGACTAAGAATGGTTGAAGATTCCCTACTTTCATCCAATCTCAATACTAAATTGCATCCCTTGCAATTTTCTTGAGTTTAACTTGGTTTTCTAAATATGAACTAGATCTAGACCCTTAAACGTCTTCTAGATGGTGCAAACTTACAATTGTTACTTAGTTGTCTTCAAGGGTGAATGCAAGAAAGACTAAACGATTTTAATAGGATTTTGCCAAACTAGTTTTGTCTTCTGCTATAACTTCAACATTTCAATGTTTTGAGGTTTCAACATTTTGATTTTTAATAAATCAATTATAGTGAACTAAAAAAAAAAAAAATTGGCCATTTGTGAGGACTTGATGGTGATGGGATTTCACCAAGAAAATAAACTTGAAACCATCTTCAATGTTCAGAAGTGTGTACACCATGGAGCCCTTTGTGGGCCTATTTGCACAAACATGGAGGACGTAAAATAATATATTTTTTGATGCCCTTCATATGGAACATGCCCCACTATTGTGGTAATAGACCACCAAAATTTTAGCTCTACATCATTAAATTTGGGTACTTCCCAATACTAAAAACAAACCCTTCCGAAAGTGTGACAAATTAGAGAAATTGAATTTTAAATCTAAATGATTTTTTAATTTAAGAAGAAAGATACAATTACAATCAAAATAATTAGAAATTATAGATTTTTTAATTCAGTTGGCATTGGGTTTAAAATTCAAAAGTTTTAGTAGAAGATAAAACCAATTTGGCAAAATACTACCAAAACCGTTCAATCTTTCTTGCATTCACCCTCAAGATTATAAATTGATATTTACTTAATTCTTAAGATTCTAGACTTCTTCTAATATCTTATTATTTTTAGAGTTTTAGTATTTGTTCCTTGTAGGAATTAAAATTAACTATTCATATTGCTAAGTCACTTAGAGTTTGGATTTTCCTAGTCAAAATTATAGGTGGATGAAGTTTGACCGCTAATCAATATTTCAAATCCTCATCCACTAATTTCTATCTATCTACAACTTCAAACTAACTTTTACTTGGACTTTTAGACTCTAGATTTAAACAAAATTTTAATTCTTTAATTCTACCTTTTTGGGATAAATTTTACTATTTTTCATCCATTTTTACTACCAATCTTCATCCATTAACATCTTCTTCATTTTTAATCTATTTTTTAAGTTTTTTTTATTTATGAAAATCTCTAAAAATAAATCTACCTACCTTGTCCATCTCTAATACAAATTTATTGAAATAGGCCCCATCCTTAGTCAAATCTATTAACCTTCAAGGACCCCAAGAATAATAAGTGTTCAGTGGATGATTTACTTTGTCTTTACAAAAACATGGAATGCACCTATTGATTCAAAAATTGAATCCTTTTTTCTTTATCGAATACCTATCACCAAGGCAACATCCTTCCAAAGTTAAGGTTTTCTAGACAAGTTTAGATTTTGGGGGCACATCTTTCCACAGTAAAATGTGCAAGGTTGTAGATCGGTGGTGTTTGAGTAGATGTTGTCTTCATCTGTAGTTAAGATAAGAGTACATTTCAAAAAGTGGCTATCCATCCGGTGAAAATGCTCTACTGGACAAAATACTATCCTCAGCCAATGAAAATGGTTACAACAAAAGTTCTATAAGTGCACCCTCTATGAGTGAATAAACCTTTATAAAGTAATAGGTCCGAGCGGTCCTGGCTTCCGGAATAAAATAATTGGTAGCATATAATGAGAGTGGGGCAAGCAATAAGTGGTGGACCTCACCTTGCCAAAAAAAAAGAAAAATACTCTTTTTAACAAACTTTGTGGCTTGAAGATGAGGCACTTGTACCACAAGGGCAACTTCTTATATAGTGAAGCCCCTCTCTAATGCCTTGAACCAAGCTCTAAAGTAATTCTATCAGGGGGGCCGAGACTTGTACAATTAGAAGAGTTCTATTGTATTATCTTCTCCACTTCCTAGTCCAAACCAAGTCTTAGTGGATTACATCAACCACCCAATGTGTAAAATATAGTAGCAGATTCAACTTCTAGATTGAGAAGATCTCGTACATTTAATGAGACCATCTAATGTCCATATTTATTAAATTGTGACAAAATAGACATTTTGAGACTTGAGCCCTATTATTTGAGACCTCTATTTAAACAAATAAAAAAACTCATGAACATATTAATCTTTATAAAATCAAAGGTTTGTGAATGTATTAACATTTTGAAGTCTCAACTCACAAAAAAATTCAATAACAAACACTCATTATCATCTAAATGTGAAGTCAAAGATATTATAAAACTACACATTGTATCATTTTAATGAATATGGTCTTCAGTCTACTAGATGATCCATGGAGTGCAACATGGAACCAAAAGTTGTAAAAGTTCATGTTTTACACATAGACTCCCATACTCTGGCTTAGCCACAAACGTGATCATCTTTTTTAGTTTATATTTTTGTTAGCAACGTCTACAATCTCGCAATCAAATGAACCAATCTCTGTTTTGTTTAACTTGTAGACAATCAACAAGGGGGTCAAGTATTGTACAATAGAATACATGCAATCTAGAACTCAATCCCACACTTGTGGCACATAAGACACGTGGAGTTGTTCCGAACTACATAAGAAAGCTGGCAGGGCGTTATCTGCCAGAGTACTATATTTCACAATGTAACTATACCCCCCAAACTTTCTTAAACATAAAGTTTGGGGGATATAGTGACATTGTGAAATATAATCAATTGCAACAGTGAACTCATTCAGCAAAAATAGACAACACGCACAATATGATTGTCAAGCTGATTGATGAGCTTCTTAGTTGAGCATGATGGCTGAGTCTAGGGCAATGACCAGGGAGTACCGGCAGTTAGTTACGAGCTAACCGAAATATTTTGAAGATTTCCGAATGACCTTAAAATGTTTAGGATGAGGTTCCAAATGAAAAAAGAGGACTTTTGGAAATGGGCCGGGTAGTAAAATTAAATCTCGGCAATTTGGCCGTCCACCTTTAGAATATATAGGAAAACTACCGATTTAGAAGCTTTTTTGCCAGCGCGATTGGGTTTAGGGTCTCTAGAATTTTTTTGTTACAATGTAAAAGAAAATTAGTATATACAAAATTACAATTATACATTGAATGATTGAATCATTTCTGGAGAAGTGCCCTTACTAGCAAATCCCCAATGAAGAATGCAATCATAGTTTTAGAATTTAGACATTTAGGGCTTCATGCCTTTAAGGTTTTACTATTGTTTGTCAACAATCATCTAATGCTAGTGATGCCTCTTGCTCAAGTGATGTATTTGACGGTGGTGTTAGTGGTAGAAATTTGGTTTGACTTGAAATACTAACCATACTAACCAACCTCTAGAAAATGCATGGACCCTCTTGTGGATCCTTGCATTTTCCGAAGGCTACATCCTTGGCCCTGGAATGGTAGGGCTTGACTAGGTTCAACTCTAGCCAAGGATACTTGAAACAAGAAAGTGAACAAAACAAATATAGAACTACCCCAAAAAATTATTGTAATAACAAAAAAATATTGAAGTAGATAAAACTAGATCCATTTTCTTTACAAAGGAAAAAGGACAAATGAAAAACAAAAAATCCAGCAAATTGCCAAATCACATTAGAAAAAGGAAGATTTCAATCGATACAATTTACACTCTTTAAGCCGATTTCTGGGTGAATTTTCAAAAAGCCGAGTCACCTTCAAAATGCTAGGAAATGGTCCAATTCCTCTATAGAACTCCCTAGTCTCTGGTCTAAGGTGGTCTAAGGTGGTGAGGAGGGACTAAGGGGTTAAGAGAGTTAGTACCCTGTGGAATGCATTTTTTCCAACATTTTAGGATAGAAAAGACTAGAGATTGATGATTTTCATAATCCATATATCAAACACAAGTACCAATATATATTGTCTATGAGTATAAGATAAACACACCAAAATGTGTCAGGTGCCTAAAAGTGACACTTGAACAAATGTTCTCATTATGTGCATCTCCTTCATCAATTACCGCTACCAAAAAAACTTTGATCCCTCGTGACATCTATACGGATGTACGATGTCCAAGATGATGCATTCTTTGGTGCATTAAAATCTCCTTTCATTAGCCAATTAGAATATAAAATTTGGGAACCATGCACAATAGAGAAAGTGGCACAATAGGTGATCTTCTCTTATGCAGAGATAGTTAGATTTCAAGAACATATCCGACACATATTTACAGTAGTCTGTATAATCTTGCTGCGGTTTAAGGTAGGTACCCCCAAATGTGCCACTGACCTTAAATTGCCATCAATACTATGTGTACATCTCCAAAATCACTTCTGTACCTATGTGGAAGAAACGCTTTTAGAACCAAACTTTATTCCTTAGTAACTTTTGCATACAGTATCCAAATGCCATGTTCTCTGGTGCGTTGGAACCTCCTTTCACTTGCCAATAAGAACATACAAAAATTTGACCAGTCTAATAATAGTAACTAACTAGGCTCAGTAGCAAAAAGTGGCGGTTTTGGGTGAGCCTACCTTAAGGAGAGGGGAAAGAGACTGCAAATACACATCCGATGAGATCGGAGACTTGACAAATGCGAAAAAGAGAAGGTCCAAGGACAAAAATTTCAGCCATCAGAGCAATTGCCCAACGCTCATCAGTTGTATATTGATATTCAATTTATCAGATTCCAATCAAATCAGGACAGAGACTCATAATCTTCACATCCTAGTTTATGAGAACCTCCAATTACAGTAAAATCTATCTGTTTGTTTGCCTAGGATTCTGTAACTCATCCTGCACAATGTGCCAGATCTGTCTTCACAGATGAGCCTGTCCGACTGGAAAAGGCAGCACATCCCTGCATAAAAAGCGAAAGCCGTTAGTACAGAAACTGGATTCAACAAGCCTTAAAAACTCGACAGTGCTTCGTCATATCCAAGATTGAAGCATGCGAAGCCATTACCCTAAATTGTGCAGTGCTACACTACCGTCAAGGGCTCGCACACAGATAGATAACCTCCGTTGAAAATGTTTAAAAAATGTACATCCAACGTCACCGGGATGAAAAGCTGAAAGATTGTCAAGAAAGGTTACAGAGATGGCTAACCTGGAAAATAATTAGGCCATGCAAAGCTTACATGAGCTCTACCACAACGGCAGATGCACCCCCACCACCATTGCACACGCCCGCAACCCCAAAGTGACCCTTTTTGTCCTTCAGAACCTGGCAAAGATTTCCATTCGTTCAGAAAGGGTCCACAAGCGAGTGGCAGAGATCTGAAAAAACTCCAGCCAGATGCAAGAAAATCTAAAAGAAAATCTTCCTTATGAAATTTGGGGTGGTCTACGTATGGTCACAGTGATCATATCGAGACTCATGATGCATCGGAGAGACAAGTTCCTGAAACTGTCAAAATTTACTAAAAACAACGTTACGCTACTTATGGGCCAGTTTCGAAACTAATTATTCAAACAGTGAAGCATGTCCAAATTTTGATAAATTAGTAGACCAATATCCCCCAAACAGAGAATTTTATAATTAAATATATTTAACTCTTTCTGAAATCTAAAACTCCAAAACTAGTTATTCATCGGAAATGACATTTTAAAACTATAAAAAATGTCGTTTCAGACAGGTTGAAATTCAAAAGTAAACTGTTTCGAAACACAAAGTATTAAAACCGAACTACGGGTACGGTATAGTAATTCTGCTGCCACAAGGAACCAGTCCACGAATCTCTGATGAATTAGCAAACCTACTCATAATTAACGATAAGACTTCTGGAATTTTTAAGTGCACAACTGCACAAAGTCTGAGACCTCACCCCCAGTAGAGTAACAATAATTCGTGCTCCACTGCACCCCAGCGGATGACCAAGAGCCACTGCCCCACCGTGAACATTCACAGTTTCCTGTGCACAAGCAACGATCATGATTGTAAGATCCAATAATCTTTAGAATCTGTAACATGTCTAGATGTTACAATCCTTAGGGAGGAGTTATCAAATCCTTAAATAACAATCCCATAGGACTTGGCGCAGTGTTGACATATCTATCGGCCACGTAAGATAAGAAACCAATGATGGAAAAAGCATTCGCCAAACGTGATAGTACTAGGATCGAAGGAGAGGACATACAGGTTTCAGTTTCAATATTTGCTGGTTTGCCAAAGCGACCACCTGCACCAGAGAACAGGAGCATCAGAACCAGGTATAATAATAACTACAGTTACTAAAACAAGAAAAGAAATAGCTATGGTAATGAGCTCTACACTCACTGCAAAGGCTTCATTGATTTCATAGAAATCCACTTGTGATTGGTCAATCCCTGCCCTAGAGATAGCTTTAGGGATTGCAATTGCTGGCGATGTTGTAAAAAGTTCAGGGGACTGTCAACAAAAGCAAGATACCATGTGAGTATGCAAAGAATGAAGCATAACCGTGGTCATATGTGCATGAGCTCACTTAAAAATAAGCCACTTCCTACCCATCAAATATTTGAGGTGACCCCAACAGGTGTAATATGCACATGTGCACAGAGACTTTTAAGAAATTGCGAAGAAAAAAGTAAATTAATGCATTAGATGTTTAACCTGAGCAGCATCAGCATACCCACGAATCTTCGCGATAACTTGAAGTCCTAATTCCTTCGCCTTTGCACCGCTAACTAAGACCAGTGCAGCAGCTCCATCACTACACATTCAAAGCACACGAGGTTAAAAGTGATAACTCAGCTGAAAATGTGTCTACGGTCCAACTGCAGAGAATCAATCTAAAAATAATATGAAAATATGAAAATGTACAGAAGGCTCAAATCACATTACAGACAACAAATCCTGTCAGAACTGTTGACACGTAGACAGAAACCATTCTCTCCAGCAATAATGAAAGTATCATGAGAGTCAAAATCAGCTCGCCTTCTGTCATCATTAGCATCGTGGTGATGGTGTAATATAACGGTGAAGATGGAAATCTACGCAAGAGACTATGATACTAAGAATGATTGATATAAATATGTTAATTACACACTATCCAAGAGAGGGATCCTTAATCCGCAAGAAGTAGCAGACCTAATACTCGATGCGTTTCCAGCCGTAACAGAGCCACCATCCGGCTTAAACGCAGGTCTAAGCTTCCTCAACTTCCCAGCATCCAACTGCCAAAAGGAATATGTTTGAGAGAACAGTATTACTCAGCAAGACCTCAAATGTAACTCAAACGTAACAGAAGCGTGAGCTCAAAATCGAGGAACTCAATGTCAAAAGAGCACCTTGTCTATTCCCTCGTCCTTTTCAACCAAAATAGATGGTTTGCCTCTTCCCCCAGGAATCTCAACCTGAAAAGTTAATTTAGACAACAGATCAAAATTAAACAATTGCCCTTACTGTTCACAATTCCGACATTTACCAACACGTTACATAAGAATTCCCATACAAAGAACGTGCACACGGAATTCCAACTTAAACAAGTGCAGTCTGAGACAGGTAAGTGATGCGCATGTGCACATGTTCGTAACAAATTAATTACCAAGAGGCTTCTATAATACAGTTCACCAGACCTTTTGGAGTCCTGTAAGTCATATAAGCAAGGAACGGAGGGTCAAGTATATTACAGGTGCAATCTCCCATTTAAAAGCGCCACTGTTGTTTGCTGCAATAGCCTTCTCGTAGCTCTGGATGGCAAAGTCGTCCTGAAAATAGTCCACAAAATCAGGAGTGGTGCAAAGCTACGCACAGCTCAGAAGCATTCAACATGTGGTTCTAAGCCAAGGGAACTTCTGTCCATGAGAGACTCACAAAAACACATACAAAGCTAAGTGTATTGTGGAAGCAAACAAACCTGGGCTGCTCTAGAAACTGTGTGATTGACTGCACAAAGCTCAGCAGACATGCCCATGGCATAATCATTGTACACGTCCCAAAGACCGTCCTTCAGCATACCGTCCACAACTTCTCCGTGACCAAAACGCATGCCGCTCCTGCATTCCGAGTTCAGGACTGATTCACGACCTTGGGATATGTAAGAAGAACGACGGGACTTGACACGGACAAAACTAGACGGGATTTCTAAACAAGCTCTTGACATCTCACCAGGCTTGTCTTTCCCGTGACATATAGTTTTGCGGTAAGAATGATCATGCTGAAGTCAAGCAAGTAAACCAACCTTGCTTTGGGAAGGTAATACGGTGTGTTTGACATGCTCTCCATTCCACCAGCGACCACCACGTCATTCAGTCCCAGCTGAATGCTTTGAGCAGCAAGCATTGTAGCTGATCCAACAATAAAGTGCGTTGTCAGCTAGAACGGAGACACCGCATACCAAATCCAAAACACATGACCTCTGTGGCTCAACACTGATGTCCACCCCCAAAGGATTGTTACACACGAGAAACAGTGTTTGACAATATGGTATGTCTTGAACTTTCAGAGGCAGCGGAACATGTACTGAACTAAACCCATGAAGGAAGAAAGATTTAGGGTTTGGAAATTAACAACTTCATTGATTATACCGTATAATTCATATCTGATATAGGCCCAGATATTGAATCACCTTTAGACGTCTATTTTCGGAAGCGGAACACGACAGAACAATCAGGTCACTGATTGCAACAAAATATGTGTAGGGCAGCAACACAACAGAGCGCAGAAACATTGTAATGATCTACCTTTCATGCCTGAAGCACAGACTTTGTTCACAGTTGTGCACCCAGCAGTGTTGGGAAGACCTGCCCCAAGGGACGCCTGTCGAGCCGGAGCTTGACCAAGGTTGGCACTCAAGGCATTCCCAAAGAACACCTCCTCCACCAACGACGGGTCCACTCCAGACCTCTTCAACGCCGCTGCAGCACAAATAATCGGATTGGCTCTCAAACAGATCACACACCGATTTATTTCCAACATCTTGCAGACCCCACAATTGCGTTACAAGACCAAAACTTGCTTTCTACTCATATCTATAGGTTAAGACAGATTCTTTGTTTCTTTTGTCACGAGTCCAAAGATCTCCACAATCGACGAGTACAAGATAGAGGCCATACAAGTGCAAACATTGAAGCCTACCTTGAATCGCAATCGACCCCAGCTTGGTAGCCGACAAGCTGGACAGCGAACCGCTTAAACCCCCCATTGGCGTCCGGGCCACCCCCACAATGCACACATCTGAAATCACACAACACGGGATAAATTTCCACTGCCACTGACAAACCCAAATGCAACCCCATATTAGGTTCGCTAGTATCATGTTTAGATCGAAAGAAACAACCTCTGCAACTCGATAGAAACATAAGCTCGACCGCCTAACCTCTCTCCCTCACAAAAGTCATTCAAAATTCCAACATGAAAATGACGAAAATTCAATTCTCCCACATTCTCCACAAAAGAACTTTCCCAGCTCGTCGCAGCACTCAAGTCTAAACCTAAAACCGAGGCAGAAACAAAATAAACGTCGAAATAGAACCGCGCCTCAGGATAGGGCTTAGTGAGCAAATCAGAATCTTCCTGAACTGACTAAGCACGGCAGCACCGGGCAACCACACCGCGAACTGCCCTATTTAATAAGTCAAGCACATTGGCAAGCTGCAAAACAGCGAGGAAGAAAGGAAAGGGACGATAAAACCAACCCCGCAATTGCAACGAGCTCCCGCCTCCGATGCTCGTGCCATTCTTGGTGTCGCTCTTGGAGTCCGCCATAGCCGCACACACAGAGTGAGAAATCTCGAGCGCGTGGCAACGGGAGAAGAATCCTGTACACTGGGAGGCCGCTGCACCACGGGGACAATGACGACGCAGGGAAGAGGAAGTGAAGGGGGGCTGGTAAAGATGAGGATTGCGAGCGAGATTAAGGAGGGAAGGGAGGAAATAGACAGTAGGAGTGTGGTGCGATCAGAGAGAACTTGGAGAGACGAACACAGCGGGCTTCAGTGCAAATGGATCTCCTAAATAGAATTCTGGAATCGAATGGATCAAAACCTCGTCACTGATAGATAAATAGATCGATCGAATGCGTGATCCGAGGAAAACTAAGCTAACTTAATCTCGCAGCTACGATCTGGTGCACGGCGATCTCGAGCAGGCGGAGAAACCAAGGGCGGGTGAGCGGAGGACTTCCAAGAGTCAGCATACGGGTGCAGGCTTTCGGTATGACTGACCACCTGCATGAGCACGGGGCCGGAAGCACGGGTCGGGTACTCCACGGGATCTGAGCCGTTGAGTGGGGCCAGTGATAATCGACGGCGGGCGGAGGCTGATGGTGATACTTGGAACGGGCTGGTGGGGTCGGGGTGTCGGACTGGGATGAGGGTGGTTGAACACAACTTCAATGTCCGCCAGGCGGACGTCAAAAAGCCTGAATTGAAAGGCAAAAAAATATTCAAACATGTCGTACATTCAAAACGAATAATACCGGTACGGTAGAGTGCTAGCAAATTCTACCTGAAATAATTCGAAAAATGAATGCCCAAGTTTCAGGGAAATTATGATGTAAAAGAATATTCATAAGAAATTGGCATTTGGCCAGTTTTCATTTTTTGAAAAAAAAATATTTAACTTGACACATTATTATAAAACTTGTTAGCACAATATAATATATATAATTCAATATTTTATTGGCTCTAAATTGTAGGGGAGGAGATTTTGCATTCATTTGACAAAAGATATCTGTGGAGAAGTTTGATTAGGAAAGCAAGTTAATGTTAAGTGAACAAAGTCTCTAGTAGTATAACTTCTTGTTTTATATATAAGCTTATGACATGCAAATTTTAGAGAGGGGAGAATTTTAAAAATTATTGGAGCTCCATGGACTTATTAGTAGAATTTTGAACTACCTTATTCATATAATTACTAAGACTTGTTTGTTTCTTTAAAGTGTTTCATTAACTAGTAATCTCAATTGTCATTCTTCTTCTTTTGTTAATTTAAATTAATAAATAATTCATTATCTCTCCAAAATTGTTATTAAACTACAAGAAAAAATTAAGTTACTCATATAATAAACATATTGCTATCAATAACTACCATAGCAAGGACTAACAATTGTAGCAACAAGTGGCAAGTACAAATTGCATCATTTTCTTTCCTATTATGTATAAGCATTTTTGTCACAACCCCTTCTAATAACTTTCCTATTGGGACTTGCTTGTATGTCTCACTATAAGCGCATGAATAGAGTATAGGTCATTGACATTGCACCTTCTCTGAGTTCACTATTGTAATAATTAATTCCAACTTTTTCTATTGCTTCCAATTTAGCTCCTTCAAAATAACATATATACACACATATATTACTTGTTGACAAAGGCAAGAATTCTCTCTATATATATTCAATATATAACAATGCCATTACTTGACTTTGATATTAACCACCTTGAAGATGTATCTAATTTAGTTTCAATTAAATCCTTGACATTTGAACTTCAAAAATTTGTAAATTGAATTTCCATTCTTAATTTACTATCTAGTGGCGAGCCTAGTGGTACAACAACACTCATTAAGGGCAAAATGTGCATAAGCACACCTAACAGTATTACACTAATATAGGCAAGGCCCCCAAACCAACTATTTTATCAATTAATTACATAGTAACATTTTAAGTCACAATTTATCATGGCATCACGTGGGAGCAACAAAATAAATCACTCTAATAGCAATCCATGGTGTGAAGAAAAAAAAAGTGAATGATAGTATTAAAGCATGGAGGCATGAAAACACTAGAGAGTTTAGAAATGAAATTAAACTTCAAATCAATAATAAGGCATTGAAGAAATTTTAACATATTTACAAGCATGATCATTGAATTTCAAATGAATGATTCTAATAAGTATTTATTACAAAATAGATTATATTTTTTGTGAAATTCAATGGGAGACATTTACTATTGTTCCTTAATTAAAGGTGAAATGACTCTAAGGAATGAAAATATTTGTAGAATATACAAAGATTTAAACTCATATCAATTGCAATCTTTTTAATTACTGTAGTCAACAATGTTTGCACCAAAGTGCTAACATTTATTACATGGAGAATTGGATAACCTTCAAGCATATGTGTAGTGTGTAGTATATAATCCATCCAATTTCTATGTTGGGGGTCATATTTTAAACTATTTTAGAATTAATATGGGGTAAGGATTAATAAAATCATTTTTCAATTTCCTAAATAGGCTTGATAAATTTGTGCATATTGATCAATTTTATTTATTTACATGATAAACAAATTTTTTATGTCAATATATGACATTCTTGACTATAATACTATTCAAAATCCACATGAATCTTCAATGCAAACATAGATACCTTTATTTGTCCATAAAAATACCTCCTTGGCTTTTAGTTATAGTTCTACTTCATCTTTCTAATAGATTCATGGAAGTTTTATTTGTAAAGAGTGGTTTCACGAAATTAATTTAAAATACTGAACTATAATAATAACTAAAAAAATAAGCATATATCTAAAATCAAGCCCTAGTAAAGTTATATTACATAGTGAATAAATCCTCATAACACAATGTACAATTCAAAGACTTAAGAATTATGACACTAAAATAAAGAAAGTGTCAATTCATCTCTTAATTCATACAATTTTTGCATAAAATTTTCAATTGTGATTTTTTAACTTTACATAAGACTATTTGCAATATGTTAGTATATAACTTTAAAAATTAGACCTTAATAACTATAAATCATCATTTAAAAAAATGTGATTAGTAAGTGTAAATTATCATTGTCATAAAATTTGATTAGTTTAGATAATATGATTTGATGCAAATAAAATGTTGATGTTTTGATGGCATTATGATAATGTGACTACTTTTGTATGTGATGGTCATATGCTATTAATTTGATAGTTGCTCACTATTAGTACGTGTTTTCTAACTAAGTGCTATTTTCATTCAATTGATCTCAACGTGCATTGATAGTGTGTAGTGTATATAGTCAAGGATTAGAAGTGTAATTAAGTTGTGGAAGTCAATTTGGTGATATTGATGTTGGGCAATAATGTTTTTATTGCAATATAAAAAGGGATGATACTTGAGAATTATGGAGTATAGAATCTGTGTAAGGATATGCATGTATTTGATGAGTTTGATCATAGTCATAGTGAGGAAATCATGTATGTTCTTGTTTTGATTTTGATGACAATTTGTATTTATATAGAATTATTCTCCAATTGTATAGGATCCTTTATTAAATACAAAGAAGACTAGGTTTTAAGAATTCATTTTCTTCCAAAAAATTAGGTGTCCTTTGTTCAAAATACTTTGCTCACTTCTATAGATGACCATGAATCTGTATTTTGATAGTTCCAAAAGAATGGGAAATTGGAACTTTTTGAGCCCCAATCCTCAACAAGCTAGTCATGTGGCTATGTAAAATCCAAACTCCTTCACGTGCTATATTGGTTGGATTTCAAGGTCTTACTAAACCAAAACAGATCTTCTTTTGCAATTGCTTTTGTAATTGATCAAGTGTTCCCCTCTCCTTCTTACCATAGTTTCATTCAAGTCTCTCATCTAAAGTACAATGGAGCTAGAAACTTATTAGTTTGTTTATTTTGTTCGATGACTTGTTGTAGCCTTCAACCTTCAACTATAGAATTTATTATATTCATCACCATTGTCAAAAAAAGTAACAAACCTCAAAACATATTGTTGCATGCAAATATATTTAGGAAGTGGGCATGGATAATTATCTTCAATAGTGCCAATTTGGGAACCTACATTGCCTTGTATGTAATATTATGTAAAGGCCCTTGTGGTCTTGGCTCAATTTCTTTGGCCTCCGCACACTAATGAGGTGGTCATGGGTTCAAATCCCAGAGTTAATGGGGTGCTTACCTCTATAGTCTACCCAACTACAGTGGGGATCCATTGACCTTGCTAACATATAGGAACTTCAAAATTTTTTGAGGGGAAGAACATGATGGGTTTCTATAGGGTTTATCTCCTAAAGGAGGCATCCAACATAGATAGTTGATTCATTCCCAACGTACAATTCATTCTTGAGGGGAGAAATAATTTGATTCTTTATAGGGTCCTAATGGAGGCATCAAAGATAGATAGTTGATCCATTCCCAACATATCCTTTGGACTTTGAGACCAGAGTTAGCCTTCTTCTTCTTTATTATGTAAGTAGGAATGAGAATTTTATCCTGTGTTCTTGTCACAAATACTGCAGCCCATCTGTGCTTTAATATTTATTTCTTTATTTTTGGCTATTTTCACAATTTTGTAATCTTGGAGGGGCGAAAATACTTGGAAATTCAGGATTTCGTATCTCCTAGGTCTAAATTTGTACGGAAGTGATTAAAACCTCATTACTGACAATCCCTGTTCGTAATCTCCGCGCCTTCTGGGAACACGCCCTTGAATTGGAACAGAACCGGGAAGCGCGGCCTTGGGGTACGTGCGGCGGCGTTCGCCGGAATCAGACTTCCGTAACCAAAGGGTCTGACTGATGAGCGAACACAGAAGAACGTGCCGACGGGAACGGTGTCAGCGGCTTTGCTTGCCGGGAAAATCACACGTCCTCCGACCAGAGGTTGCCGACGACCACCCCTCACCCCTCCGCTTCGCTCCGTCTCTCCGACCGAAGGTCGTCCGAACAGCGTCCTCTGTTCCTCTGCAGCGTTCAGCCTTGCCGCTCTTCTTTCCCATCGCTTTTTGCCATGTCGCGCTTTGCTTTGGGTTGTTGCATCCCGTTTCTTCATGGCATTGCGTGGTATCGGGATGTTGTGGTGCTCGTTAGTGTATCCCTCGGGTTCTTGTGAATCTTTTGATATATTTTGGTCCCGAGATGGTGCAGGACGGGGACGATGAGGGTCTGGCTCGAGGCCGCGTGATCGTATGACGATTTTTGAGCCAGATCAATTGCGGCCTGTGTGCTATATGCGATTCCGATATTTGTGTGCGAAGGTCTGGACGATTTAAGTATGGTTTCGTGATGTGCAAGGGACCTGCATTGGCCGCTTTTTTATAGTGCAAGGAATACGATCCATGGCGTGTCGAGGTTTTGTGCAGTGCTACGGTGCGTGCCTGTGGTTTTAGTCGAAGACATTTGGTCGTCACCGTCCCTGTTGCTTGGATGCGTGGATCTTATTATTGGAAGGAGGCGTACTGAAGTTGTGCGGCCTAGCTGTAGCTGCTTTCTGCGCCCTATTTATTCTTTTCCAACAGGAAAAAGCATGGCGTCGAGTTCCTCCAAACCGCGTACTAGCTCCCCTTTCCGGTTTCGTAAAGCGGCGTCTGTTAATGGGAGTAAGACGTCGCCATCGTCGTCGGGCTCACAAACACCTACTTCTGCTTATAAGACGATTGGAATATCTTTGACGCCGGGGAAAGGAAGGAACCATAACATTCCGACACCTCCTTCCAGCGTAACTCCTCCGCCGAAATTCCGACATAGTTCTGCCTCTTCCGCATCAGCTGGCAGCCCGCGGACTCCAACTTCCTCCCGAGAGGATTTCTTAAACCGTGCCAAGGAAAATGTATCTGTCACCGTTCGATTTCGTCCTCTCAGGTACTTCGCAGTTTTCTGAAATGCCGACTCTGTTTTGTTATTCATGACCTTCCAATCCTTCTTGAGGACCTTAATTAAGTGGACAATATTCCATGGTGTCTTACAGGTTTTCCCCCTCTTCTGGAATTTGCTAATGAACCATTGCTTAATTGGTTCAATTGAGGATCACTGGAGCTTGTCTTGTCAGATTGACTTGCATTCCGAAAGATTTTACGATCTGGCGCACGACTTTGTATCATTGAGACCTTGTTTTAATTGGAAAAGTTCTGTTCTTGATTATTCAACTTTCCTGCTCGCAAGTAGAGAAGTTGACCATCTCGTGTGACAATTAGGCGCACTACGTAGGTCATTGCTTTTAGAACTTTTAAATTTTGTTGTAAACTAGGAGACCGTGTGTCCCTTCCGTATTACGAACTCTCATTGCCTGTTAAATAGCCAGTGTATCGTAGTGACAGAAAATTCGTGTTTTGAAACTTGTAATAGATTTTTCAGCTCTCTGCATTCAACTCGTCTCACTTGCATTGTGAAGCTTTGCAGCTCTTTACTCAGTATTGTCAGATGCACATGGTTTCTCTTGACATTTGGAAAACTGCTTGTCAGTCTTGCGAATATTTTCAGGAGTGCTTGTAATTAGTTTTTTCTTATTGTAATTATTTTATCTTTCTTAAACTGCTCCCTAACCACGTTTGTTACAACTCAGAACTTCCTTCACATCTGCATATGGTACTTAATATTTCAAAGCTGTCAATCTTGCTCTGTAAATGCTCAATTTTTTATGCATTAGCTACAATATTCTACTGTCTTCCGGTAATATGCGTTTTTGTTAAGTAGTTCTTTTTTTGCATGTGTATAGCGTGGTTAGCTTGAAGATTATTCTCGAGGCTTGAGCAAATCTTGTTTTTGACATTCCACACGTTACTTCTGTGCCACATTTTAAAACTGCGTGTTCACATCATAACCTTTGTACGCCGGCACTAACCTTGAGCGTTATTCTTCTGTGTGTGCAGTCAAAGGGAAATTCACAGAGGTGATGAAGTCGCATGGTATGCAGACGGAGATGGTTCAGTGCGAAGCGAATTGAATCCATCGACTGGCTACGCCTTTGGTATTGGCACTAAACTCAATGCAATCAACGATAGGCTGTTGCGGCAAAAGCCGCAGGATTTTTATTGATAGCTGACTTGGTGTTGTTCACTGCTAAATGACTAGCTAAATGGTGGTGATCTTGATCGACATCTCGAAATCACGAGTTGAACGGAAGCCACGATACGATAGTCTTCCAGCTATAGCGCTTTTATTTCGCTAGTCTTGTCTGTGGCTCGAGTGCAGATAGTGTTAGAGAGTTTCTGTAATGGATACCATTGGCATTGACACCTAGTCTTGTGAGCGGTGCTCTCTGTTTTATAACGCCCTCCTTAGTCTTAAGTGTTAACCCTGTAATTGATTTCTTGTTTGGTACTGGGAAAACAGATAGAGTGTTTGGGCCTGCAACAACGACTCGGGGGGTATATGATGCTGCTGCTCAACATGTCGTTAGCGGAGCTATGGAGGGTGTTAATGGTATCATCTTATTCTTTATCATTTGACAGTACTGTGTATATGGTCAATCACTTCAGATATGTCTTGGATGGTAATGTGTCGATCTAGGTTGAGTGTGTGTGTAGTACCTGACTGTTGCTCCTCATGGTAAGTATTTTCTCTATGTGGTATCGTTTGGAATGTCAAAAAGAAATTAAGCTTTGCAAGACGTGATAGGCGCAACTGCAGCCGTCACTATGTATTGACTACGCTTTCTGAGATACAGGGTATTCTAGCTTGAATGAATGGATGAGTAATTTAACTAGATCAGGCACAATGAAGGGGAGGTAGCCTCTGAAATGAGTATAATCGGGATGTTTTTTTCTTTTTTCTTTCTCATTTGCAGTCTCTCTTATAGTTTCTCATTCTCAACGTTTTCAGATTTGTATCCACCATACTTAAAGATCTGTTCGGGCTGGGTTGCAGGAACTGTGTTTGCCTATGGCGTTACTAGCAGTGGAAAGACTCACACAATGCATGTAAGTTTCAGTTTAAGGTGCTTAAGAGTTTTATCGTATCGAATTTCTTCTTCAAAATCTGTTTTGTCGGGCATCTGTCCTGAGGGCGTCGTGGCAGAGATTCAATCTGCTCTGTTACGTGTTTGTGACTTTCACGATTTATTGTGCAAGAGCTTTCAGTGCGTGTACACTTTGTCAGGTTTGATATGTAGTAATTCTGGAAATTTTCTACTGATTTTAAGAGTATCCTCGGACCGTACTGTGTTCCTGTACTCGCACTTTGTTACCCACCAGAACGTTTACCTCCTTGTTGTGATGTCAGGGTGATCAAAAGTCACCAGGAATTATTCCTCTGGCTGTAAAAGACGTTTTCAGCATCATTCAAGAGGTGAGACATTTTAGATGCAGGTGGAGCTCTTCTATTTCGTAATTTTTTTCTGTTCTCACAGTGTCAGATCCATGTCGTTCTGAGGAAGGCAACTCTATTGCCAAACGAGTTTTCAGTACTTGATATTACAAATGCATTGTATGAATGTGCTCCTTAATTGTCACATTAACGTGCATGTCAGAGACTGAAGCATTGTTTTTGTTGCTTTGGAACAGACCCCAAGTCGGGAGTTCCTTTTGCGAGTTTCTTACCTTGAGATCTATAATGAGGTAGACATACAAATACAAACCCACAAGGATCTCCTTCTTCCCTGTTTGATGTTTTTAGCATTTGACGTTCTGAAATCTGCAGTTAATCCTTTATATTGGGTTATTGTCAATGTCGTTACGGATTCACCCTTCTGATAGACGCGAACTGAGCGTCTCACCAACCAGCATGCGAAGGTTTTAATGAACATTCTTTAGGAGTTAAACGATACTTGCCGTTTGGGTGGCAGGTTATCAATGATCTGCTTGATCCTATTGGCCAAAATCTTCGAGTGAGGGAAGATAGCCAGGTACTAAATATTTGGACTCTTATTATTGTGTTCGTTTGGGATTGTTTTCTTCAGTGTTTGGTACAACATTTATCTAATTAGTCTCTTTATTCATTTTGTGGTGTAATGACAGTCCGGCACTTATGTAGAGGGCATAAAGGAGGAAGTGGTTTTATCACCTGCTCATGCTTTATCTCTTATTGCTGCTGGTGAAGGTATTTGGTGCTAAAATTGCTCTATCCTTTCAGCAAGTGGCCTTTTTGCACCTGGTTCTGACCTTGAATTGACCGGACTTCTGTGAAGTAACGAAAAAGAAGAGAAGTACATTTAATCAGAATGTAGTCAAAATATTCTTGTGATTTATGCATTGCTCCGATGAAAACACAGGACTTCATCGTATTTTTGTAGCACATCTTTATTTTGTTTTTTTCCATCAGTAAACTATGAACCACTTCTTCCTCTAATTCACATCTTCCATGTCCTTTCTCTATGTAGTAAGGTAATTCAAATGGAAAGCTGCAACAATTATGGGGTTGTCCATTAAGATGCAACTGATAATATGTTTTGATGAACAGAACATCGGCATGTTGGTTCGAACAACTTTAACCTCCTCAGCAGCAGGAGTCATACAATCTTCACAATGGTGTGTATTTGCGCAATATTCCATTTTGTATTCGATGGGTGAATAGCACTTGAAATGAAAGCACACTGACGGATTCAGCGTTTTTGATTGTTCCGTTGCCTGCTTTATTCTGCCTCTTTGCATTTTCTATTCCCCTTTTGTTCTTGCATATTATTGCCTGGAATTTTTGGTACTATTGACATAGTTTACAACGGTCTGTATCAACAGTGAGGTTTTTGTCGTTTCGTACCTTGAATTATACTCAACATGTCGGTACTTGTGTTGCTGAGTGCGCAGATTGTAGAAAGCAGCCCTCGAGGCGAGGGCTACACAGACGATGACGTTACACTCTCCCAACTTGTACGTCCGCAATCTTCTCGTTTTAATTTCAGAGCGAACGAACTTTTGGGCTCTGTATTGTTCTTGTGAAGTATATTAAGTACAGCAACTCAATGTGTTATACATTGGTCTAATATGCTGCATTTGTTGATTTTGCAGAATTTGATTGATCTTGCAGGTTCAGAGAGCTCAAAGACAGAAACAACTGGTTTGCGCAGGAAGGAGGGGTCATATATCAATAAGAGCTTATTAACTCTTGGCACTGTAAGACCGACCTTCCTAGTCCTTGCTCAATTCAGCAGTAATTTTAATACCCTTACCTGTATTCAGTTTGTGAGTCCTTGAGAATGTAAATATGACAAACATTAACTAGTGGTTTCCTGGTTAGGACCCTTCAACTGTTGTCAGTTAATTTCCACATTGACCTGACCTGATCGACCACCACAATCTTTTTGCTGTAAATTTACCTAGTCTCCGGCAGTTATTGTTTGCTTATTGGTGGATTGATATCAGGTTATTGCGAAGTTAAGTGATGGAAAAGCATCTCACATACCTTATCGAGATTCCAAATTAACCAGGCTTTTGCAATCCTCCCTGAGTGGTCATGGCCGGATATCGGTGAGAATTCTTTGTCCTTTTTTCTTCCTGACTGTCTGACTTGATTTCGAAATTTAACAGAGTCAGCAATGTTGAAATGTGTATTATCTCACACTTCTTTCCTAAATCGGATTGCACACTGCTGGGAAGCTCATGAACTTTGATGTTGTTTTTTGCAGTTGATATGTACAATCACCCCAGCAAGCAGTAACAATGAGGAGACACACAACACGCTCAAATTTGCACACAGAGCTAAACGGATTGAGATCCATGCTGCTTCTAATAGGGTACGCAATCATTTGGAGACCTCGTATGTTTGATCTGGTCACAATTAAAGAACATCAGGATGTTAACAATTTGTTATCCTCATTGTTCTGTTCGTTTTTGCTCTTGAGGTGACTCGTCGGCTATTTGTCAGCTGTTTTTTAGGTTAATCTTACTTATTGAATGTCTTTTGACTGGATTGAACGCCATGCACTTTTATTGTAGATTCTTGATGAGAAATCATTGATAAAGAAATATCAGAAGGAAATTACTAGCTTGAAAACAGAGCTGGAACAGCTGAGGCGGGGCATTATGGGGCAGCCATATTCTGCAAAAGAAAACAGCGAAGACCTGGCCCACTTGCGCAAACAGGTATTGATTTGCAACTGTAATCAGATCTCAGCAGACTATTGCAAAAGAGGTAGGGTAATAATGATTTGCAGTTCCATTTCCTGTCTAATTTAAATTGTTGTTTTGGTGCATCACTTTGGGTACAGCTGGAAGCTGGACAAGTAAAAATGCAGTCACGGCTTGAAGAAGAAGAACAAGCTAAGGCAGCCCTGATGGGGAGAATCCAACGACTTACAAAGCTTATCCTGGTTTCTACCAAAAGCACTATCCCACCTGTTGTAGTTCCTGAGAAACCTAATCACCGGCGAAGGCATTCTTTCGGCGAAGAAGAGGTAGAAGCAGTTCCTCACCCTTAATGGCATCTGGAAGTTGATGAGAGTTTTTAAACTTCGATGTAGAGGTGTGATCCTAAGAAAAATATGTTCAGCTCAACCTGCACCTGTGCTGCCTTCTGTTGCTCTCTCTGCTTCGTAGTTATTACTTCTAGACTGTAGATGAATAATGTAATACGTCATTAGTAACCTCTTGTATGAGACACAATCGACAGTCATGCATTGGCATCAAATATTGGAGTTAGTTGGTTACTTATTTCTTCTTAGATAGTGCATCGTGCTGGGCTAGTTTTGGTCCACCTTTTGGTGGCATCATCATTCATCCACTGACATTGGAATTATTATTGGCAGTTGGTTTATCTACCTGACAAGCGTAGGGACTTAATACTTGAGGATGACGATGAGGGAGGTCAAGGTATTGAATTGGAGGGAAGAGGGGAAGGAAGGGATGGTCCTGGGGCTGAGGACGGCTGTAAGGATGAAAAGAAGGCTATCAAGAAACGCGGCATGCTCGCTTGGTTCAAACTTCGGGTATGCCGATGCTTTTCTTGATTGTTCACTAATTTGTTTCCCTGCTTAAAGAGGTTTGAGATTTTCTGTATTATGCTCTCCTCTATCCTTACTCTTACTGCCCTTTTATAAGTGAGGTCGCTTGTTTTCTATTTGCTGATGCAGTGTTTTGTGTGTAGCAGAAAAACGATTCTCTCACTGCAAGTTCCTCGGGGAGCTTTGATACAGATAATCTGGCGAATGTGAATGCAGGTGCTATTGTCCCTTACGATTCCGTCATGGACAGTGGCACACGCAGACAATCTTTCAGTCGCAGAAATGATGAATTGTCTGCCCTTGACACTTTTCCTGAGGCCACTCAAGCAGGGGAACTGTTTAGTGCTACTGTTCGAGGGCGAAGACCACCTCCGGTGAGTACCGATGACACTTTTGAAACCAGGAAGGACCAACTTTGTGAACTTTTAGGAGATATCTCAGTTAGTGTTATATTGTGAGGTTTTAACAGTTTGTATGCCGAATATCTGATCTGTGAAAATGTCATTTCAGTGTATAATTCAATCTATTGCTATTCTAGGATGACGAGAGCACCACTGTCTTGCTACCGTTTTCATGGCTCTTCCACTTTGATCCACAGAAGCACCTCTCCCTGCGTTTCCTTGATTTGAATTCCATTCAAGTGAAGCATTAAGATATCACTTTATTATACGACTCCTTAGCAATATGCCATTTTAATAGTCATCTACTCGTGAAGATTTGAAGCTTCATATCATCAGTTTGGACCTGGTTGTATGTCTTCTTAAGGGCATCGATTTCTTATGATGATTCAATCGGCTTCAGACAGGGACAACTGTGGCCGATCAAATGGACCTGCAGAGGGAGCAGGCTAAGATGCTGGCTGGAGAGGTCGCTTTTTGTACAAGTTCACTGAAACGCTTGACTGAACAGCTGACTAATAGTCCTGACGACACACAACTTCAAGTAAGTTCAGACAACATGCTCGCTCATTGAAAGAGTATGAACCATGGATTGGGTACCTAGCACTGTGTTTTGCAAGGTTCTTATCTTTGACATGGTGTACTTCCAGAGCTTTGTTCATTTATTGTCGACGTTCCGATGGTGGTATATTTGAAAGCATAGAAGCGTCTTCCAGTAGGAGTGAATGTCGCAGGATTTTTATTTTGAGCATAACTGTTGCTTCTGTTCAGGTTCAAGTGGAGAAAGCTAAGGAGGAAATTAATGAAAAGAAGCGACAGATACGAATGCTTGAACATCGGATCAAATCTGCGGTCACATCACAGCCTAGTGCCAATACTTTTGAGATGGCACAGGTGCATTCAGTGGCGCTATGACTTGGAAACCACTGCTCAAATCCTGTTTATGGCACAGGATGATGATGAATTTCGGTGTTTTGCATGCCTTTTATATGCAGTTACATCTGTTACATTGTAACTCTGGAATTACTGTTAGGAATGCATTGTTCATGTATATCAGACTACTTATTCTGCCTTGTATGTGATTGCAGCAAATTGCAATGCTTACCTCTCAGCTCAATGAAAAGGCCTGTGACCTTGAGGTATGTTTGTTCCTCCATAATTTGGAACCGTCTTCGTCTGCTTGGCTTAATTATCCTCTGTGTTTGATATTCAGTTAAGTTTTCTGTGTACATATTTTTTATTAACAAATGTGTGTGCAGATTCAAAGTGCTGATAACCGCATATTGCAGGAGCAGTTGGAATCCAAGGTTCGTGACATTATTGTTCTCGTCTATGCTTCCTCTCTGGATTTAGTGATGTACACTGGATGTGTTACATTTTTGTTGTGTTGTTAGATGTACATGTTTTATGATCTCCATTCTCTTCTGCGTTCACCGATCACATCTGTGGCTTGTGACTTATTATTTAAAATGGGGAGTAACCTCTTAAATTTGTTCTGATATTAGATTCTCAGTCTAAAGCATCACAAGGACAACCATACAGTCCAGTCTCTAGGGCGACTGTATTTCCAGGATTTCAAAGTGTCCTTAGATCTCAGAATCTGGCCGTCTGGAGGCTCCGTTTCTATCGAAATTTTACCAGGGAAGTTACTGGGTTATGTGTTGTGCATTGGTAGACTGCGGAGATTAACGAGCTACGTGAGACGATGGCGTCACTGCAACAACAGCTCCAAATTGCAATGGTGGAGGGCACCGTTGGTCGACATAAGCAACTCAATACCATTCTTGACAATCCTGAGGATATTGGGGGTTGGCTGAATACTGGTAGTTTGTCAGGGGAGCTTCGATATATTGAAACAAACGGGTCTGAGAGCGATAAATTTGACCGTAACTCGCAGGCCACCTCCAAGGATATAGAAGACGGGGACGCAGTATTACAGTCACAGGTCCTCCTGCAGGTATACTTTGATTTTCTATTTGTTCAAGGGAATCCTTTCCAGTATGTTTCTTTCCACTTTCTTCTTCTGAATGCTATTTCATGCGAAGCTTTGTGCCTTAGACTTTACATGTCTAGTAACACAGCATTGTTGATTGTATCTCGGTGTGAAAGAATTTGGTAGCCTCATTAAAGAGATCAGCTTAATGTTATTACGGGTAATCGACTGGAACCGACGGATCACTTTCATCTTTACTTACAATGTCGATTTACTATTAGGGCGAGGTGTTTGTACTTCAGCAGTTTATTTCACAGCTTTCCACTTGCTGAGAAAATGACTTATTGGAGGTTTAAAACCTGACATTTTGCAGTCTGCTGAGATTGAAAATCTGAAACAAGAGAAAGAGAAATTGAAGCTGGGCAAGGAGAAGCTAAGGCAGGAGAGTCTACGTCTAACTGAGGAGAGGGATGGCCTCCGCAGTCGGAATGAGAAATTGGCAGAGGAGTCAGCGTACGCAAAAGAACTTGCTTCCCAAGCTGCTGTCGAACTCAAGAATCTTGCAGAAGAAGTGACAAAGCTCTCGTTTCAGAATTCAAATTTGCAAAATGATTTGATACAGGCTCAGGAAGTCACTTTCCAAAACGCGAAACTGCAAGCGGAGTTGGTGAAGCTGCAAAGTGAACTTAAAAAGTCACAAGAAACAGCATTTGCTCTGGCTTCAATGAAGTCACCTACTAACTCTGGACGATCAAAAACATTGGCCAATGGGGATACTCACATCGATGGAGACAACACAATATCCGGTCGTGGTACTCTGGCTCGAGCTAATGGTAGTGGGAATAGAGGCTTCAATAATATGACTAGTAGGAATGGCAAGTCTAACAGCAATGGTCATCACGTGGACGATGTAGACGATGCAAATGTTGATGTACTGAAGAGAGAGGTTGAGGAGGCCAAAGGGAAGGAAGCAATCTTGGTAGCAGCCATGGCTGAGAAGGAGGCATCACTTCAGACAAAGCTGGAAGAAGCCAAGCAACGAGAATCAAATTTGGAGAATGATCTTGCAAGTATGTGGGTTCTTGTGGCAAAGTTGAAAAAAGAAAAGGAGGTAGGCACAACTCTGTCAACAAGGGCAGATCTTCAGAGTTCACCTCAGGACTTTCAGATCAATACCAGAAGCACTGACGGAGTTCTAGATACAGACAAAAGTACATCACAAGCCCCTAGGAATCATGTTAACAGCAAAGATGGATCAGCCGATCAGTTGGCAAGAACAGAGCTGTATGATTCACTTGGAAATAATTTCTGGAGCAATGGGGGTGGTTCTACAACAGTGGATCAAGGGGAGCTGTATTCTTATTCCAACAGTGCATTTCCATCAACCCAGTCAACGAGTTTTGGCTCAGCTGATCATCAACCAGCTGACAGTGCAGTTGACCAATCCAATCCTTTTGCTGAAAGGCCTGAGAACAATGGCCCAGCGTCACAAGGAGGGATGCGTTCACTCGACGAGCTGAAATTTTTTATGGAAGAAGAAAGGAGGAGAGGTTCCGAACTAGGTACCCTAGTGTCTCAGCTGAAGGCAAGCTCTGTTCCCACTGCATCTACCAACCCGTTCTTAACCCATGCTGTTGCACAACAGAACGGCTCAGCACTTGCAGGGGGTGACATTGAAGGAAGTTTGTGGGCCTCCTTTGAAAGCAATTCCTATTACAAGTCATGACTCATGAACTTGTGAGTTTATGTTGATGGAGAAGTGGAGCTTTAACATGTTTCCCTGGCTTGCCAGGTTTTTCTAGTTATCCAACGACATGCCTTACTATCATGTTGAAACATGTCTCTTGGCAATACAAAAGCCAGGATGCTTAATGTTGGCTCTTGCAGCTCAGGTAGCTTGTTCATATGTGTAATGCCCCATTTTTTTGTTAGGTTTAAGCCATTGTTTAGAGATTTACCTGCACTTATCTCTCATGTGCGGGTAAGTTTATATTTTTCTGGATCCATTTTATGAAAGGCAAAGCTTTCTGTTGTAGAGCTTTCTTACAATTTAGTTATAGTGAAGATACTGTCTTTATTCTTAATTCATGTCAACTTTATTCTGCATTCTGTATTCTTGATTCATGCGGTTTGCTCGTTCATAAGCATTCTCTCGGGTAAACTGTTTTCTTTCTACAACCTTGAGTACTACGTGACTTGTACGTTTTACTTACGTTTGATAAGATGAAGCTGGACAGGGAGGTGCCAACAGAGAGCCACTGAAAGTCTCAAACTTTCAACTTGATTACTGAAGAATATGGCTATGGTTTCTTTAGAAAGATTGAGAATAGAAGGAAAAAGACTCAGTTTTGCTACAGCTTGGAGATCTCAAAGCTGCTGTAATCTGGAACTCAAGGTAGAACTTCTTCTTGTGAAGTCCTTCAGTACCTTAGATATTTTCTCTGCTTTCTGTAGTGCGATGCAGTCATTCTTTGAGTAATAGGTGTGGTGTAAAGTAACTACATCTGAATAAGCTAATTGCAGCCGACCCTATTATTAAAATTAAAAAAACTAATTGCGTCTGATTAAGCTAATTTTGTCCAAATAATTATTAAATTGCCTAATTCTTTTGTTAATTCTTTTGTTGGATCTTGTTGGAAGTCAAAAGAGTCTTCTTAGATTCTCTTCTTATGAATTTTTTGGACACCATATGAATTTTCAAAGTGTTAAAAAGTAGGTGTACTCAGAAGCAGCCCTAGGCTTTCATGAAGAAAGGCAATACATTTTAGGAAATTTTTTGTAGGGATCGATTTTAGGAAGGGGTCACAATAAGGTGCAGTTATCTTGTTAGTTTTTGTGCACTTGATACAACTTGGAACATGCAGCAACTTGAACTGGGCATGGCTGGGTCATAACTGAGGTGACTCTGTTGATAATTTGAGCTTGAAGTTTTAGCTTCTAGGTTTTGGCTTTCTACAATTCTCAGCTGAGAACCCTATTTGAAATTCATGTTTGTCAATCTTTTTCAAGCTACCAAACTGTGGGATAACTAACTAGAAATATTTGTAGCTGGAGAATCACTTTGCAATTAGAGGGGCCTATTGGTGGCAGTGTGATAGGGGATCTCATTCCTACTGAACTTATAATCACTGTATGTCAGATTCTCTTTATTAACCTCAACTTTGGTGCATGTTATGTAACAATGCAGAAACTCATGATTCCAGTTACTTACATGCATCAATCTGATGTACCAAGAGAAGATAAGGGAAGCTATGCATAATTCTATCAAATACTGCAAGTGAGGTGGTCTCATTGACACTTTCTTCTGAAAGGATTTCCAGTCTCTACCTCAAGATGCACAGTCCTTGTCAGTCAGGTTTCATGCTCCAACAGTAAATGTATTTGTGGTTCAAGAAGATTTGAAACATTCTAGGGCAGAATGTCATAGGATACAATTAAGTCCAGAGGACATGATGTAGTTACTCCTTTCACATCACAAAGTCATCAGTCATCATTTTCATGTTGTGCACATTGACAATGAAGACTGTGGTGCACCAAAAGCTGATCACATCTTTGATCAGCTTTTGCGTGTTGGTATTGGAGAAAAATCTCTCAAGCACCATAATCCCTTAATCAGGGTAGCTCTAGTACAGGAGGCTCAAATGCATGATGGGAAAGGACAAGGGGTGGAACAGGACACATGGAGAAACTCAGGTAAGGCTGCCATCACTGCCAACCAAACTGAAAGCAATGTGTGACAAGGTTGTGCCACAAGTTACAGACAGAGTCCAAAATGGATAATTTCACCTTCTTTTATGCAATTGTGTGTTATGTTCCCAATTCAAAATGAGAGAACCTGTTTCAGCTTAGCAGACCTTGAATAACTTATCATTTTGCAAGTCAAATGTGGAAGATATTATTCTGTCTTCCCAGTCTGATGCAGTTGTTGATTACTACGAACAAGGACAGTGGTGTCACCCTGTTCGGCAGTCCTGTGATAGTTGATCAAATCTGGCCTGATTGTGTTAGGTTATGTTCAAAGTACGCCCTTGCTGATGCTGGGGGGGAGGTGTGTTGAGTGCTGCAGATGAGCCAGCTGTTATGCCCCTATTTGATAATTGAAACCTGTAAAATTTCTTCCATCCTCAAACATTCAAGTTCAGTTACAAGAAATTTTTAGCTGCCATGAAAATTTGAGCTGTCTTGTTGTTCTCAGATACTGGTGTTTTTTGGTTTCAATGGTAAATAAAGTAGTTAATTAAGCACATCTTTTAACCCAAATCCCAAGGTCATTTTTCTTCAAAAAACACGCAAAACTACCACTTGGCTACTACGTTCACCTACAAATTCATTTTTTTTAAAAGAATCCAACCATAGGATCTTGTTCTACACTTGTCTTAGATCACATGGTAAAAATTTTGTGATTGTTTTGTGGGCAATCAAAGCTTTCCATTTAGACAAAAATATTATCTACAAGAAAAAAAAATACTAAAATTCTAATTTCAGTTTTTTGTGGTATTTTTTTTGGTGACCAGTCTCCTTTGTCTTGTTTTGAGGTAATTGTGGCATAACTTTTGTTGTTGGGCATCAATTGAAATAAAAAAAAATATATTCCTAGAAAGCTAATAAGATTTTCTATCTTATGAAAAAGTTACAAAAATGGAGATCATAGGAACTTGCTTAAAATCCATTTTGTCCCTCATAGGGACAATGGGACTTTAGGGGTTAAGAAATTACAATATAAATTGTCATGGTTAACTTAGTCACTTTTTTAATTGGGGCTTCAATATTGACAAATTTGCAACAAATTTCTTAGGAAATTTTAGGAAGGAAATTCAATTGTTTTGTTAGATTTTTAAAAAACTTGTTATTAATTTTTTTTTAAATGAATTTAAACTACCAAAATAACAAAAATGTAGTTCAAAATTTTTCAAATTGAAAGCTTCAACCAAAAATTCTTGGACACTTCAATGGGAAATGAATTGTTGTATCATCTCATTTGTAAAATCTATAGTTTTAGGAAGTGTTGAAAATCTTTTAAGTGCAAATTTTAGTGTGTACCAAGAAATAAAACAATATTCATTTCATCAATTAATTTTTAAAAATTTACTACAATACTACAATTTATTATATGTACTTGATAGTCAATATAAAATAAAAATTGTAATTCTCTCTTTTATCCATGCATTTTCTAATTTTGTGACTAAATAGTATTATATCATATTCCGTATGACCAAAAGAAAGAGAGAAGAAATCATATGAAATCATATTGAATTTCATGACATGTTTTGTCTACCCCCTTCTTTGGTCACAACATAGATAGGAAAGACTAGTATCTAAATGGAGCTTTGAAATTAAGTGTACCTTTAAATGTTGCAAGTAACTTAATGAGCTTAATTTCATTTTTGTCTCTTATGCAACTTTCACGGTTCGAAGATCTCATAGTCAACTTGTAGCCTCCATATCTCATATTAATTCCCCCCCAATGTTTGAATTTATTAACCCTTAAAGGACCAAAGTGCGTTCTTTTAGCAACATAGCAATTTTAGGTAGCTCACTATGAATGGAATTCTTAATTTCTTTCTTTAAATTTTGAACACAAGATTTTCCCAAGGAGTAGCTTTAAGGCCCAACAATTTTCATAACTTTTGATTACATTGTCAAAAAGTTATTGAATGATATGTAGTTTTCATTGTTCAATAGGTAGCCTAGGCAACAAAAAAAACTTCTTTAAAAATCACTTTTTTGAAAAATAAAAATCTGAAATTGATTTTTTAGATTTCTATATACATGGGAAGCTTTGGATCATTCCATTTTGATTAATGAGATGAAAGTTATAAGTAGTTTTAGTTGAGGGTAGTTTACAACTTGTTACAAAAATTTTATTCTAATATAATCTTTGAAGCCCTATATTTTACTCAATTTTTAATATTTTTGAAAAAAATAAAAACATTAGGTTTATATTTTTTATTACAACATTATAACCTTTGGGATTGACATTTTTCAATTCTCTAAATAAATGGTTAACAATTTAGTAGTTTGAATCATTCTCTACTTCTTTCTACTTACTATTTTTTTTCTATATGTTGTACAATTCCAAATGATCTAAAAAATTTCAAGCATGTAGCCAACTTGCCTTGAAGAATGAATCCTAAGAGTTATAACCATTTTAGAAATTTTTCATAAAAAACGACCTTGTAAAGTGCAACTGCCCGTTTTTTCGCAGTGGCAAAAAAAGGATTTTTGTCAATTCAAACGCTAAATAATATCTTGCAAGCTACATGGTGGAATTTTCTGAATTTTTTCCACATATTTTCAAACCAATGTACTACAAGATCCTATGGTTAAAATTGTCCAATTTATTTATTTTTCTAAAATTTGGTACTTATATTAGAAATGGCAGTTTGGAAGCATTTTTGGTGAAAACATAATCAAAAGCCTTTAGAGGTTAAAAGTTGAATCTATTGGAGATCATTGGTTAATCTAGATGGTAAATGTTTTTTTAGAAGTGCATCTCTAATAGCTAACTTTGTCAAAGAAGACCTTATTAAAGATATTAATTTCATTGTATTTTATCAATGAATGATTTTGATTCTTTATAGTTTTTAATGTTTAAATATTAATAGTTAGTTATTTGTCATTTCTTATAATATAGGTAGAAAACTATGTCAAGAGAAACAAATTCTAGGTGAAATTTTTGTTTTTTTCTGATATGAAAAAGTCATATTCAACACAGATTTTTCTTCTTAAAGATGCCAAGATAAAATTAAATATTATTCTTGCACCTATTAACACAAGTTCAACTTATATTCTTATTTTACCATCCATTTATTCATTTCATGAAAATTTATTATGGCTTTTTTGTTGTTAAATAAACTAATACAGCTTGTCCATGCTAAAATTCCCTCTAAATTATTTTTTCTATTTTATTCTAGGTATGAAATATTATAAAATTTGTTATCATACACACTTGTGTTCAATTCAAACTTCAATTCTTTCAAATAATACCTTCATCAATTTGATAGATGCAAAAATAAACCATATTGACATATAGTTGTAAAAGAAAGTATTATTTGTTTTTATTTATTTTTAAATTGTTAATCATTATTATAAAAATATTCATTATTATATTTTTATAATTTAATGAAATAATGTTGAACATTCAATAATTACGTTCAACTTGCATATCTAAATTTTGTAAAAAATTAAATATGCACATCCTTTATATATTCATATAGTGACTCCCGAAAGTAGCAGGCCACAAATTAAATTTTTTCTCATAAATTGAGAAATTGGAATTATAAAGTGAAATTTGGACATATTGTACAAAAGTGATTCTATCTTCATGTGTTTTTTCTATTATAATGGACTATATTTAGACCTATTAATAGTTGAATATAAAAATTTATGTAAAAATAAACTTTTTGTGAAAAGCCAAAATGTCTCATTATTTTTATATAGGAAGAATGTACATCTTGACTAGAATCAAATTTTATAAGTTTCATGAATTTGGGATTTTGATTGATTAAAATCTTATTTTACGTTTTTTTAATTTTGATTAATTTTCTTTGCCCAAATTTGAAATCATATAGGTAACTCATTGAAATATATTGTGTCAAAATTTAAAGTGAAAAAAAAACTCATTGATTCAATAAAACATTTAATATGAAACTCTAAGAAAAGTTTTTTTAGCTTTGAGGATTTGTATGAGTAGATGTCCTACAACCATTGAAGGTGCTTATAACATGTGTATTTATAACACAAATACAATTTAACATGGAAAGAGTCTATAACATAGGTACCTATAATATAAATTCCTATAACCATAGAAAGTGTATATAACATTATATGAGCTCATAGATTCTATGCTTACATGCTAGCACTCCTTATTGTGAGACCCATACGTTTTGCAAGAATAATTTTGAAAGATTAACTTTGCAACTAAAGCAAGCAAAGTGTGTTCAATTTGTTTCTTACATTTGCAAAAAGTGACCACATATCTTAAAAGAAAATATAATGGATAACATCAATCAAAGTACTATCGAAGAAGGGTAATACAATTAAGAAAACTTGTACCAATTTTTAACATACAAGTGATCATTACATTTGATTTTTCATGAGAGTGTGGGTCAAAATAGTGCATGTCAAAATCTCACTATTTTAAATGAATGCATGTCAAAATAGTATTGTATTGTACCAATTTCTACAAAACTAAAATTTTGTGGTGATGCAAAACTTAAATGAGATCCTAGTGCCCCTCTCGCTTACAACAAAGTGTATTTTATCCCAAAATCCAAGCTCACTTTGCACCAAAAATTTCAAAGTCCACTCTTTAATGCACATGGTAATCATCCAAATCGGCAAGCTAAAGTGCTGCAAGCTTACAAGAATTGCTAATAGAGTTCTTAACAGCTACAAGTACATAAAATTTCCAATCGAAGTCATAATTTACTCAATTTCTCTTTACCAATTTCCATTTCACTTTTAAGGTCATATTCGTTATATTCAGACTTTTCGCAGTTTTATTTTTTTCCTTGACTAAAGGATAAAATGCATTATTTTTTTACTAGTATTTTTTTATAAATAGGTAACAACACCAACTTTTAGAATTTTATTATAGAATCACTATTTTAGCATTATTTATTTTTTGGTTTCAATTACTATTTCTTTCAATAAATTTTTCTATAACTAGCATTTTGTCTCAAAATCTGCAAAAAATCTCAATATAACAAATAAGGTCTTATTATATTTGTTATTATGAAGATTATAGACTTGTGCTTAACCTCCTAAACATATATCATATTTAGAGTACCAAAATTCCTTCAACATATTCATCCTCAAATTGAAGCAAAAATATTCATTTATATTTGCTTTTTAAATAATTTGGCTGTAGAATCCTTTGGTCAACATGTTAGGTACCTCCTTTTCTAAATTTTAGAGTGAATATCCCTAGCAATTGGAAGGTCAATGTGCCTAAAACTCAAAATCTAGGCTTTTCTAGCACTTTCAAAAGGTGAAGTTTTGTTTTTCATCATTCTTAGAAAAAAAATCAAAACACATATGTCCCATAACTTATATATCATAGTCAATATGTTGAGAAATGTATTAAGAATATATGTAACAAATTTAGCCAATTTTTTTTCATATTTGTCTTTAAGAAATTTGTAAAATGAAAGTTGGTATTGAATGAAATAAAAAACTAAACGACTAATATGAAATTGAGAATTGTTAATTCCAATAGTGAATTTTTTTAGTAAACAATTGATATCTTTATTTTTTTTATATGAAAAATTTCAAATTTGAGTTAAAAGAATGACTTCATATATTTTTCTACCTTCAGAGCCTACAAAATTAAACTCTCATAATTTTCACCACATCATTAAAAATTGAATGGTTTAAATGGTTTTTGAATAGGTATCAATCTACAACATCCAATTAAATTAATCAATCTTTGTTTAGAAATTAGTTTTAGCTATCCAATTTGACATTGAAGTTGAAGGAAACCTTCAAGAATTTTGCAATATTTATTGGTAAGATGTGAAACAAAGCTTCACACATAAATTAATATGATTGACAACCATCCTAAAAAAAATTCATGCAAAATTTCCAAATTATAAAGTCAGCACAGCTTATCCGAGTTCTCATAAAATCCTAAATAGTGTTTTTAGTCCCTCAAGGGCTAATGACCTCAATCTATCTAGAAGCACATTGATTTGTCCAAATAGTGTGAACAACACAAATAACAAAAGTCACCTTGTTTCAAAATAGAGTCTTTTAATATTAGTATATTGTACCACTTTCTTCAAAAATATAATATTTTCATAGAAACACAAATTTTTGAATTGCTACTAATTACCCCCTCACTAATGGGACAAATCATTATGCTAAATCCTATAATTGAAATCTTGAATTTGGTTCAATTTACATCAAAATAAAATTAACTCTAGAAAGATGCCATAGGCATTCACTCAAATATGATTAAACTTTGTGGACCAATAGGTGCATTCTCCACTTGTTTCTACAACAACAAAGAAAGTCATCCATCAAACACTTTGTATTTTTATCATCATTTCAAGGTCAAAATCAATACTTTAAACCAGTTAGTTAGTTAGTTTATTTTGTTTTGTTAGTTTTATTTGCTATAGTGAAATGTTTTGGATCATGTGCCTCTAAGTGACATTTTTAGTACCGTAGGAAAGTCGTCAACGAGGAGGGATACATGGTCTTTGTTTCGTGGTGTTCCGACTCATAAGGTAACTACACCTAAAAGCGCATGCTTCCTAAAACTGCACACTATAAATTCTTGACTAAATGTACTTCCATTGTTTGTGAGAGTCTATGATCACTTTTAGGAACACCTACTTTTTAGCACTTTAAAATTTGTAGTTTATTCATATGGTAACCAAAAAATGCATTCTAAGAGAATCTAAAATCCCCTTTTCACTACCAATAAGACCTCACAAAAAGGTTTCTAATATAATAATAGGAACCATGCTGAATTGCTTATTTGTGTGATTTTAGGTGTACTAGCTTTAGAAATAAAATCATTGAATTTCAAAGTTTTATGAATTGAAAATTAGGAAATTACTTTTACATTTTATTATACTGTGGCCACGGGCACAGGGCACACTATTTTAAATTTAAATTTTAAATTTAGAAGAATCATGAGGATATCCACTGATTTATCCAAACCGGATGGTGCATTTGGTGCATTTGTGTCTGCTTTAGTAAAATGAGTTGACACGTGTACTGGTATATCTTCTAAAGTAAGCATGAGTCCAAAACACAAAAATTAGTATGAATCTGTAAAGTCACCCTGGCCAACTGAAACTTAGTTGATTCTATTAATTGATGCTTTAGCAGTATAGCTTATCATCTAAACCAAATTTAACGTAAGGTATTAATTGATGCTTTAGCAGTATAGCTTATCATCTAAACCAAATTTAACGTAAGGTAGGCACCCCCAAAATGGCACCTGACCTTAAAGCGCCATCTACAGGCTGTGTACATTTCCAAAATCAGTTATGTACCTATTTGGATGGAGCGTTTTCAGAAACAAACTTTGACCCTTAATAACTTTTGCATACGGTGTCCAAATGCCACGTTCTCTGGTGCGTTGGAACCTCCTTTCACTTGCCAATGAGAATATATGAAAATTTGACCAGTCTAATAGTAGTAACTAGGCTCAGTAGCAAAAAGTGGCGGTTTTGGGTGTACCCACTTTATAGCTTAATGCAATGGGTCTCCCTTTTGTTAAAAGAAAATTAAAAATTTATAAATAATTTAGTCAGCAAAAAGCCATTGGTAGTCAAATAGTAGTGAGGAGTTTTTTTTGTCAAAATTTTACAGTACTGGACTTTGTAATGAACAGTGCAATTCTTTTGCCTTGGGTTGCACCTGACCCCTCCTTTTTGCAATGAATTTTCCCTTGCCTTTGCACCCTTATAATTAAATAAACAAGAAAAGCCTCATCGTGAAGTTTTGTCTTATGTAAACAACAATATTCATTTAGCAATATTCATTTAACCCCTAAAAAACCGAGGGGTTTGAACAAAACACAAATGTGTTATAAAATATAAGTTCTGTAACTTTTTTGAAGTTTGTATCAAAGAAGATAATGTGAAGCATGAAAAGTAGAAAGGATTTGTACAGTTAAAATTATAAAATTATTTTTAGATTCTCTTCAAATGAATTTTGAAGGTATAACTTCAAAAATTCACCAAAAATACAATTTCTACCTTTAGAATTTGAATGTTTTAGTTTATTGGTCAAAGTTGTTGTTTTTATTGATTTGTAAAAAAATGCATAAGATCTAGAAATGAGAACACCAACACTTTTTTGAAATAGTAATTTTTTCATCACCAACTAATTTTAAAAACTTTGTGCTGTTTTTCTTATAATTTATTTTTGACCATAGCAATCTTAGTTTTGAATGTAAATACTAAAATACAATCCAATCTTTTGGGGGAAAAGAAAGTTGAAAAAAAGTTTTCTTTTGCCCAAATTTTTTGCCCGAAGTTAGACAGGGACCAGAAAATGGTCATTTGAGCGCTTAGGGGTTCAGTAAACAACAACTAGCCGGACCTCACATCCCCTCTCCAATCAAACCCTAATTATATTGTAAAGTATGAACACGGTTGTAGATAGAATTTGAAAAATCAAATTGAGAAACTAGAGTCTAGACATAGGCTTTAAACCTAGGTGGATACAACCCATTTATGAACTGCCTTAATATATGGGCATCAAGAAGTTCATGATTAGGTAGTCTTAGAAGTATTTCTTCTAGATGCCCATAGTAAGAGTCAATTCTCTCACCACCGGCCATTTGCAGTTCAACTAATTTTTCATATAATTTATCTTGATATGATATGGGCCAAAAATGAGCCAAAAAGGCATCACGCAAACTTGCCCAAGTGGTGAAATGTACCATAGGTTGGCGTTGAAACCAATATTTAGTCTGGTCAACAAATGTACATGGAAATATGCTAAAGAAATGCCCCTTGGTTTTAGCATTATTAGCATTATATTGTGTCAAAAATGTATAAACATGGATGTTTGTCATCGCCCATTTGGCCATTAAAAACCGGAAATGGCACAAGTGAATAAGGCCGATCGACCTCATCACTTGTCCGCATTACTACATGAATTTGGGCAACTGGAAGATCTGCCATAGTATTTTACTTCTACTATTTGGCTTTCGTTGCTTGTCTTAAATAAATCCCTCTATTTGGATGAGACTCTTTAACTTGAAAAACGAGCTAAGTGCAATTTGCAAATGACAGCTTGTAATTATGGATCTTGCCGGAATACAAGAGGGATCTTTACTTTTCCGAACTCCAAACTGGATTATCAAACCAAGTTGAGAGTTCTTTAGTCACCTCAACTGGGCTAGATCTACCATGAAAAGATCCTAATGGAAAATCTATTAATGGGGAGTCATCAACCTTGGGTTGATTCTCTTTTACAACCTCCAATTTGATTTCTTGCTACTCACTTTGCCTTCTTGGGGAATCTTTAGGTGAGGGAGTATTGGAAATACAAATTGGATCATAGTGAAGATATGGGATGTCAAATCCCTCTCTTACTGTGACATTATTTCTATGTCCCAATTCCACTTGATTAACTTCCTCTACTTGTAATCTATCTTTATGAGGTACATTCTCTACAATTTGGCTGCCTTCCGGCCTACGACTGAAGGAACTTCTAATTTAAAGGAATCTTTCCGACTAGGTGAATTAGGCTCGGAATCTGTCTTAGAAGCAAATTTGCCCTTTCTATCCGCAGCTCTCTTCTTTATTCTTTTGTCTCTAGCTTGTTTGCTAGCCTCTGAAGGGCAACATATCTATATCCCAAGTTGAAAGAAAAAGGAAAAAAACAAAACCTATTAGGACGCCTCTCCAACAGCGGTGCCAAAATGTAGATAAATTTAGATTCAATTACGAAACATCTAAACCAGTAGTAAAGTTCGTTCCTAGGGAGGTCAATTAAATAGGATTGCTTCTACAACGACCAAAGAATAACCAAATAGGACATTAAAACACCAAAGAAAGATATGCTTCCAACTATTATCAAATTGATTCCTCACAATTATACTCTAAAGGCCATATTCATTATATTGAGACTTTTTGCAGATTTTGAGACAAAATGCAAGTTATTGAAAAATTCATTTAAAAAAATAGTAATTGAAACCAAAAATAAATAATGCTAAAATAATTATTCTATAATGAAATTCTAAAAGTTGGTATTGTTATCTATTTATAAAAAAATACTAGTAAAGAAATAAAGCGATTTATCCTTGAGTCGAGGATAAAAATGAGACTACAAAAAGTCTCAATATAATGAATATGACCTTTCTAATTACTAATTCATTATCACTCCACTCTTAAAGCCACAAGAGCATTGAATCTCCCCATTTAGCTTTGCTCTTTTAATCTTTATCTTTCTCCAAATTGGTCACAACTCCACAGAGGCTCTTGGTCTTTCAACTTGGCAAATTGACTTGTCACTTGTCTTTGTCTCCCACTATTGAGACCATCAAATCTCTTTCCACCAACTTGGTCTTCACAGCTTTCATCTCACAATTCGGTTTGATAAATTTTTTATTACAACACCATTGACCCTTCTTAGTTTTCAAACTTGGATTAGCACTTCCTCTTCCTAAATCACTTATCTTTCTTCATGCTTCCTTTCCAATTTGGATAAATTAATTTTCTACAATCACTAGGAAACTCTCCAAATTGACATATATCATTCACTACTTCATAGACCAACTCAGGATCTAGAATTGGACAACATTCAGACTTTAACTAACCAATTTGGATTTCACTCATGACATCATGCATGATACATACACAGTCTTCTCAATTGGTTCATAACACACAACCTTAAACAAAATCTCAGTCCAACTTGGATATTTTATGTCAAAACGACAGACTCACAAAATAACTCAAATTTGTTTTACAGACTCATTCCAACTTGATTTGCAGCTAAATCAATTACTTGCACACATATATGCTAACTTACTTTGCCATAAACAAGCAATGACCAACCATACACGCAGACAATATTCCCATTAGATTTCCTAAAGCATCCACACATAACTTTATGCACTACAACCAACTCAATTTAAATCCTTATTATATTAACCGAGTTGGTGATTTAATCACCGTTAAACAAAATTTAATTGTTTGTGTAATAAGATATCACCGTTCCATCTTAAGTCTTAATTATTGCCATATTGCTTTCTCTCCACTGAAATAAGGTTCTTCACTTTCCAATCAGCTACCTCAACACTACATTATCACCAATCTTGAATCTACTCATCCCATTTGTAAACTCTCATAACTTCCACCACACTCATAATTCCAATTAGCATTTCAAAACTTCTCACTCCTCAGTTACATTCCAATTTGATTCTACATCGTCAGCACTTGCAACTCTCCAACTTGGAACTCTAAATTGAACTCACAACTTCTCCAATTTCGGATTCACCTCCACTTCCTCCGATTAATACCTTGATCGCCACTTGGTCAATTTCACTGCACTCCTGCACTGCATCCGAACTAGGACACAATCTTAGAACTTTCCAATTTATTCACCTCTCCAAATTGAACACAACATATCCATCACTGCATCAACACAAAAGCAATTTCACCAATTAGGACACACATGTACATATAACCATCACCATTAAATACCATCTCATCACACACTCAAAACTCTAAATAAAAAAATCTAATACATAGCTAACTTGGACTGGTACTCACATTGGACACTCTTCAACAGTGGGTAAAGAAAAATGAGAAACAAAACCAGCCTAATAGGAAACGCAAAACCAAGCGGTTACCAAATTGGAGAAAGACAAACTAATTGCAAAAATAACCACCAACTTGGAACCGAAAACAATTGTCACCAAACACAGCAATGAATTCCAAATTAGTAACACCCTCACATCTTCTCACTTAAACTTGATACTTTGACTGGGCTCAAAACCCGACTTGGCAGCTGACACCCCACAAGCATACTGATGCAATATTCCGACTTGGCCGGACAATTGGCAACCAATTAGAAAATCAACAACCATACTAATTCAACCACCACCTAATTGACATTCATCCATCATCAAAAAGACTCCAAATTTAGTACAAACAGTCTGTCAAAACCACCCAATTGGACACAAAGTCCACAACCATCTTGCCAAAACAGTAAAACACAACCCCAATTAGGCCAAAAAGATTCAAAAGTAAAATCCAATAAATATATTTATAGAGGGTTAACAACATTCTCATGGAAGTTAGCCCACCTGATGATATTGCTTCGCATCTTCGCATCTTCGCACTAAGGTAGGAGGTCCATAAACTAGCACTTCCATTTTCTAGCAACATAGCAATTTTGGGCAGCTCACTATGATCATAATTTTTATTTTATTTTCTTTGAAATTTTTACACAACATGTGCCAAAGGAGTAGCTTTAAGGTCCAACAATTTTTATAACTTTTGACCACATGGTTAAAAAGTTGTTGTATGATATGTAATTTTTATTGCTCAGCAGGTAGCTCAAAAAATTCTTTAAAAATCACTTTTTTGAGAAATAAAAACTCGAAATTGGATTTCTATATTTAAATATCCGTGGAAAACTTTGTATCATTCCATTTTGATTAATGAAATGAAAGTTATGAGGAGTTTTAGTTTGCAAGTAGTTATGGATTCTCTGCTCTAAAATAAACTTTGAAGCCCTTTATTTAACTCAGTTTTCAATGAAATTGAAAAAAAATTAAAAATGTTGGATGTAGATTGTTTATTACAACATTACAACCATTGGGATTGGCATTCTTCAATTCCATAACTAAATTCTTGACAATATAGTATCTTTAACCTTGGAAGGATGGAGAGGGGCCATGTGGAAATCGTCAATTCTGAAACCGTGGGAATAATTGGTATTACAAATAAAATAAAAACTCATTTGAAGTCAAAATACTGTAGAAGATATCTACTTTCCAAAACTAATTCCAAGGATGAATAGTTGTATTTATGTCCTATACATGAGAATGCCTTGTCATTCATCGGACACTAAACGTCTGCGACATCCTTTCTGGATTAATCATTCTCTACTTCTTTCTACTTACTATTTTTCCCCTATAGTATTGTACAATTCCAAATGATCTGAAATTTTTCAAGCATGTAGCCAACTTGCCTTGAAGAATGAAATTAAAGAGCAACCACCATTTTGGACATTTTTTTAAATACAGTGCATTTGCCTGGGTTTTTGCAGGGACAAAAAAAGGATTTTTGTCAATTCAAACGCTAATATCTTGCAATCCATATAGTGGAAGTTTCTGAAATTTTTTTCCACATCTTTTTCAAACCAATGCACTACAAGATCCTATAGTTACATATGTCCCAATTTTAATTTTTTTTCTTTTCAAAAACTTCGTACTTGTACTAGAAATGACAGTTCTGGAGCATTTTTTGGTGAAAAACATAGTCTCTGACCTTTAGGAAATAATTGAATTGAACACCATTTTCACATGTGTATATGTACGCTTGACCTCTACCACCATTTGACGGCGATTCCCCACAACCACACACTATTTATTTATTTTTCCCCTTTTACGGCAAGTTGGAATGAATGCATGTTGTGCCACAGGTGTATTTCGATTCGTAGGAAATATTTGGAGGAACAAGACTTTTGTGCTGCGAAAAAAAGACTTGTATCTTTTGGACATGATCACTCACCATGTCCCTTTTTGAAGCCTTTTTCTGTTCCTGTTTTACAGGCTTATCATAAAGAGGAAAAGCTACCAAAGTAGTGGGGCTTGGAAATTGACGGACTGCAACTATCATAAAATCAGTCCAGTCCTTCTTTCCAGATTTTCTCAGCTACTCATAAATCTGGCTTCATTGAATACCAAGTTTGACCAATGAAATTCTGTTTTCATTTTGTTTAAATAACCAAAAAAAACAAAAAACAATAAAACAAAAAAACCCAACCAACCCAACCATGTCTGACCATTTTATCAAACTTAAAAAAGTCAGTCTCCCTCATGAATTTGCTTTCATTTGTGTCAAAGAAGAAGAACAAAGAAGAAGAGGGGGGGATGACCAGGGAGTGTTGGGGATATTTTTTTAGTTTTGTTGACTATTTTTCTATAATTTTTATATTATAGCTTCCTGGAAGCTTGGTCAGAAAATAAGTAGTTTAAAAGTGTGCATATATAATTTTGAAAAATTACTTACCTAGTTTGCTCCCCCTCCCAATTTTTTTTTAAAGAGATATTCATTCTCTTAAGTAAGGTTGTCTTGTTTTGTTTTGTTTGTTACGATGAGATCTCCAAAATTGTGCATCCTCCGGTTGTGTTCTTGGTATCATCTGAAAGCCCTCCACAAGGATGCCGACGAGCTGTGTTTTGTAGCATTCCGATTCATACCATAAAAATATCGAATTTAAAAGTTTTTATGAATTTAAAAAATAGAAAATTATTTTATTTTTTAATTTTATTGTATTGTGGCAATAGCACGTAATACGCTAGTATATATAAAGTTTGCCTAATTCTTAGAAATTTGACTTGCTCCACACAATCTTGCATCTCTTTTTTGTCAATAAATATAAACATGCGTTGCAAAGTTTTTCGCCTCGCTGTTTTGATTGTTCCAAAGTACAATCTCTTACAAACAAAATATATCTCTCACATGCAACAATCCCTAACGTGCAAGGTAGATAATTTAGGGTTTGGAAAACAAGACAAGAGTTTAGAATATTTATCTTAGATGAAAGTCACAACAACCATCCAAGTATTGTACAAACAACTTGGATGAATGCCTAATTTTATTTTAAATATATTTTAAAATTGTTCAATTTTAATATATTAGTTTTTGAATTGCCTAAATATTTTTTGCACTTTAATTAATTATTAGGTAAAAGCTACCCAAGCTTCTAAGAAACTAAGATATTGAACCTTTTTTTCAAGTACCAAGTCCATTTATTTCTCTATTTTACTCTCAATAGAATTTCATAGATTTTTTCATTTTTTTTTTTTGCAATGTTTTTCAAATTGCAAACATTTTTTTCCCCAATTCCACTGGCTAACAATTAACTAACCAATAGCTCTACCTAAACATTGAGTTGCTTCACATGTCGAGATTTAAAATTACTGCTTGTTTGGATTTGTTTTATCCATCACAAAGTTTAGACCCTACGATTTGGCAACAATTATCGTGCAGTTATTGTTGTTTCATGGGTTCGTACCATAATCACATTGACTCAATATATTTTTACGCATTGAATCAGTGCGAAAACAATGAATATCAATAGCGTATGGTTTATGTACTTTAACTATATAATTGTTGTGTCAAAATTGCACAACAATCATACAGTTAAAGTACATAAACCGCTATTGATATTCATTGTTTTTGCATTGATTTAGTGCGTAAAAATACATTGAGTCAATGTGATTATGGTATGAACCCATGAAGACATTAAATTAGTACAATATTTGTTAACAATCCGTTTGTCTTTATATTTGAGATGTCGTTGTAGCTACAGTTTGTCTTTTTTAATAACTTGGGAGTTAAACAACCTAAATTAGAACTAAATTAAGTGAGCCTACTCACACTCTCATAGACAAGGGCATCGATTTCATAATAGAAATATACATCCCATGTACATGCAGGCAAAATTGGAGTTTGGGTGGCGAGAGGCTAATCCACCTTCCCATATATTCATTTATACTAGTCATAGGGAGGGAAGGGATAGGGGACTAAGAAGCCAAATGAAAAGTTAAATCAATCCTGTGTGATGCCACTACCCTTTGAAAAGGGACATACGTAGATCATATCATTTAATCCTTAAAGTCCCATTGTCCCTAGAGTGATGAAATGGGAAGCAGGCAAGTTCCTATAAATACAATTATGGATGAAACTTTTTAAAACTTTCTCATAAGATTGAAAAACATAATAGCTTTCTTGAAATATAATTTTCATTTCAACTAGTGCTCAAAAGCAAAAGTTATGTCACAATAACCTCAAAATGGAGGAGATTTAGCAACAAAAAAATTTACAAAAGTTTTAAAATAAAGTTTTGTAATTCTATTTTCTCATAGATTGTATTTTTGTCCATACACAAAAATATTTTATTCATTCCATTTGAATTAGTGATGTGAAAATTATGGATTGGCTTCTTGTTTTACAGACAATTAAAGCATTTTCTTCAAAGAACCTTTTTTTTATCACTTTGAACACTAATATCTTTCAATTTGTATGGTCAAACATCACAATTATTTTGCCACAAGGATAATTGAGGATCTTGTGGTTAGATTTTTAAAAGAATATTTTGTAAATTTCTTAGGTAAACGCAGCAGAATTGACAATTTTAAGTGATTTTTGACAGAAAAATGGCCTTGGGGCTTTACAAGTTAACTAACCACCCCTACAAACTAAAAAAAAATTAAAAAAATACTTTATTTAATCCCCCTCTTAAAGCAAACAAACTTTTGATACATATACAATATTAATATGGAATACATACAAAATACATGCAAGGGTACAAAATCTGGGCACATATACGGGATATGGTTGTGTTAATCCCATAACGAGTTTAATCTAGTGTGTTAAGAAAAAACATACATATGGTGTGTGAAAAAAGTATTATAATTCACTCATTTATTAAGTTGTGTGTGTAAGTGAAGTGATATTCACTCACTATCCCATGTTATGGATACTTTGATAATTCAAAAATATCATCTTTCATTGATTACTAGGCATGATGTAAAACTCGTATTAGAAAGTGTCCTAGTAGGGTGAACTTTGTGTTCAATGAGGGTAATTACAAAATATCCCCCCTCCCTACTTTGTGCCTTGTTAATTCTATGTTCTTAATCTCTTGAAGCTGATTTAGGGCCTCTAATTGCAAGTATGAATTCAAAATTTGCAAATTTCATAATGAACGGCAAATAAAAAATTCCTCCATTTTTTTAAGGGCTAAATTCACCCTGCAAGGTCCACTTCATACATAACATTTAGTGGCCTTCAGAGAGGCTGACTTTTCCTTTCCAAAGTCTTCATCCACAAAATTCATGCAAGCTTTTGGACATAAATAGTGGCAGTTCCTTTATGGTGTGCTCCATTGTTTTTACTAATTCTATGATCAAACTTACAAACCTGAAAATAATTGTAAAGAAAGATGGTTTGCCAGAAATCCAAAAGAATTCATTGAATAATATATCAATGCAAGTTTGCCGCCAAAATCATATTTCAGTGGTAGACAGAAAAAACTGCTTCACAAACATTTGTGGGGAAGAAGGGTGAAGACATCCTTTTTATATTGAAATCCATTATCCATCATGAATCTTCAAAGAGTATGGGATAATTTGAAGATGAGAGCTTGACGCTCATTGTCAAAATGTAAAAATTGTGTTAAAACTAGAATTGTAGACCTCATTTAGGCATAGTAGAATGACTTTTTTCAAATAACTTTGAACTAAATAAAGCTGTAAAATCAAACCAAGTCTCATCTACAAAAATCCGTTTGAGATTTTTAGTCTCCAACCATATGTTATGGACAAATTTCAGAGAGGGGTTGGAAGGGACATTTTTTGGGGCATTTTCAAACATCCTCTCTAGAATTTATCCAAAACTTTTGATTGAAGTCTTGAAATCTCAAAACTCCTTTTGAAGATGAAATTTAGTTTGATTTTTCAACTTTCTTAAGTTCAAAGTTTTTTAGAAAAAAGTTATGCTACTATGACAAAATGGAGTTTGAAATTCTAATTTTAACACAATTTTTTATATTTTACTTAACTAAAAGCTGTTGGGTTCCTTCTATTTCTAATTTACATATCCCACAGTACTTGTTTTACCTTCTACCACTCCAAATATATATATATATATATATATATATATATATATATATATATATATATATATGTATATATGTACAACTTCTCTTTACTCAAAAATTCAAATTATTATCGACCTTTATATTAATGCAAGGAACTCATTAGGCTCAATATTTCCAATAAAACAAGATCTTAATTCCCTGAATTTTTTTATGTATTGGCACTTACTTCAAATTACTACATACTATAAGTTACCCAACAGACTTCAGTTTATTTTTATTCCTCTTATATATTTTAACGCATGTACACATAGTTATTGATGGGGTGTGGAATATTTCACATCATTCGGTCGCGGAGAAAATAGTAGTACCAAATATTATGTAGGACAGCTTCACTGTCCTGCGATTATGCCTCATAATACAAATGAGGCATCTTGACCCTCTCCACCTAAATTATTATCCAAAGAATGCAATGGAATTCAATCACCTGCATCAGCTTCCAAAAATATTATTTTAAAAAAACATTATTAATATTACAACAAAGGGGGAACCTCTGATTAATTAGATTGCGCAGAATGGACAATCCGGGGGGGGTTTTTCATATTTTTTTTAATGACATGATCATAGCGTACATACTGTAACCAGAAATATTAACATAAAACCAGTTCAACTCATTTTGAGCAAATGGAATGAAAGGACGAACAAATTTTGTAGTTGTACTATTCAAGACAAATTTTCAAAGTCAACAACTGAATACTGCTGCTCGTCAATATTATAACAAAATATTTTGTGAAATATTGAAAACAATAGTCGATAGTCAAGAGTCTAGTGTGACCTGTGCCATTGCCACAGTCAAATTAAAAGTAAAAACTAATTTTTTGATTTTTTGAAATCATGAGAACTTTGAAGTTCAGTACTCTAAAGGAGTGAAATTAGGTTGCCTGAATAATTAGGCTGCCTTACTTCAAGAAAATCACTTTACAAAAGCCACCAAAGTCAACAAAATATTTTTACGAATATTTTCTTTTGTACACATGGAGGATCATGAGTCCTAATTATAACAATATTTAATTCAAAAGTAATAAATTATTGTAAAGAAATAATAAACATTTTTACATAGTGTAAAATGTCGAGAAATTAGTATGGGGCAACCTAATCTAACTATTTATTGTAGAGTTAATTGTAAAGTATGTGCAAAGCAAGACCGGGAGTTGGAGTTTGGGAAAAACACAAGATCAAATTCCTTGGAGCATCCAAACTCACATTTGGTTGAGTTTGGTGTCATGTTTGTTTTGTTCTATTCTCAGTTAAACCTTCCTTCCTCTGATACAGGTTTACAAACACATGACAAACTTTAAGATTAACTCTAATATCTTTTATGTTGTAAGTTGAAAACGCCATGACACAAAGTGTGTGCACCCCTCCTCGTTGAGGGCTTTCCGATAGTAATAAGAATGTGATTGGGGGATGCGCGGTCCATCAAATCTCACCATAACAAACAAACAAAACAAACAAATTCATTTGAGGTATAGAATGAGTCCAATGAAGAATGCCATTTATTATCCCTTTGAAAAAAACATCCATGTTCTTGCCCCTCCACTGAATTGAAAAATAAAAATAAAAAACTTTATTTGCCCACCCAAATCCAAAAAGTTTTGATATGGATATGGTTTATGAAATATATAATGGTGTGATATGTGGATGTCAAATTTGGAATACTAATATGGTACGATATAATGTATAGGTATTGATTTAGGATTCTCAATACAAAGTACGACATATGGATACTAAAGCTGTTAGGATAAAAAACATAGGGGGTGGGAGAAATCCATTAAATCACAAAAATATACAGATCAATTAATTCATTCACTTATCCTGCAAATGCTAGAAGGGAAAATTTGAATTTATTTTAAAAAAAAAACCCTAGACGTTGATTAAATTTTGTTTCAAAAACCTTTGTGGCTTTGAACCTCGGTTGTCGATCTGGAAGCATGGGAGAAGATTTGAACCCCCCTTCCCTGTTGTTGATTTTCAAAAACAAAAAATTGTTGATACAGATATTCATACTGATACGATCATCTAAAATTGATACAGAGTAATATTTACGAAATGTATATGGATATTATATACATAATATTAATATGAAACAAAGTATGGACACGGGTATTGGTATGGATATGGATTACCAATACTAATGACATATGGATATGTGTACTACGTTTTTACCTCATGTTGATTGCAATCAAAACTTCTCAAAAAATATAAATATGGAGAGAGGTGGGTTATCAATTATTTTAGGAGTGATTTCATAATATAAGTGAGTGAGTTTGCCACTATACCTATGCAATCAAAAGAGGCGGTGCACTAAAAAATTCATCACTAAAGTTACTGTAACAATACATCACAAATTCTTATTAGAAGAGAAATGAAGTCACGGGAGGACTGTTTTAGGGTTGTTTCCCAAGTTGTAAACCATCGCATTGTTGGCTGAAATATTAAACAATGAAAAATAATGAAAAAATATATAATAAATGATTTTTTTAAATCTTTTAATTCTTTTTGAAAGTTTTGAATAAAATAAATTGAAAATTGAAATAATATCATCTAATGTGGCTATGTTCACTCCATGTCAACAACCTACATATGCTCCAAAAATTTAACTACAATAAAGCTCTTGACCTTGGGAACATGTAAAGAATTCATAGCCCTCCTGAAGCTTCATTTTCTTTCTAATGCACTACACTATTGTAGGGCAATCTTATCCTAATTTAAAAAATCCATAGTGTTTATCCATAAGTAGGAAACAAAAATATTATCTTTCTTGGTTTACTTTAAAGAATATGTGTGAGAGTGTTGGGTCATTTACATAGCATCACAATTATTTGCACAAAATTATTTTAAATACACTATTAAGGTTTGAATATTTTACGCTTGTCAATAATGAAGTTAAAATTAATCCCATTAATGCTTGGGGATTTTGGACAAAACCTATTTATATGCTACAATACATAATTTTTTCAATTGGTGTTGAGTTTAGCATTCAAATTTATTTTTTGTTAGATACAATTATTATAAATTATTTAAATTGGCTATACTAAAAAAAACTTTATTAATTTCAATTTATCAAATCAATCATAGGAACTTTGAAAATTCACCCAAAATGCAATTTCTATTTTTCATGGGTCAATTTTGATATGACAAGCTAAACTATAAAGTGATCATTATGGTTTAAGATGAACACAATTTCTTTAATTGTGTGTTTTCAAAGCACTAAAGTTTTCTATACATGTAGAAATGTTTAACTAAACTTAGATCTTTGGATTTTCACTAAATATAATACCTAAATATTTGTAAGAAGCCATCAACATTTTATACCATGCAGTTGTCTCGTGCATTCAACATTGTCGATAGCAAACATCCTAAAAGCTTTCAACAAGATGGAAATGATTTTGAAGAAAATGAATGCTACTTAAAAGTATCACTTGATAACTAGGAATCAAATCAAACATAATATGAGTAAATTAAACAAATATTTTTTCATTAAAACAAATGACATACAATGTTTAAAACTTGCATATAATTTAGACAATGATTTTCCTATCCTTCGTGCACAAAGACTCTATGCATGTATGGTACAATTTAAAGTCTTTGAACTTCATATATAGTTTAATAATGTTAGCAACAAAGAAAAGTAAATTAGAAAACAAAATGCAAATGAAAAATTAGACCAAGGCATAAATCAATGTGTAGCCTACAATAACGCATGCAAACAACAAGTGCATCACATCCATGGCAAAAAATTATCAACAAATAATTATCAATATACATTTTTGAATATTCCTTGAAATCTTTTGAATTATTCTCTAAAATTTATTTTCTTTCAAAAGTAATAACACAACAATTTCAACACCAAGCTATAATGCCTGAAGTACCAAGGCGTTTTTTCCATTAAAAAACACTCAAAATTGTCATTTCTATAGTAAAGAGCAAAAGAATATTATTTTTTAAGCATATCTAATTGTAGGATCTTGTACTAGACTAGTGTAAGAATGTGTGGAAGAACTTTAATAAATTTTATCCATGTAGATTGCAAGATATTTGCATTTAGTGTAAAGAAAACAAGATTTTTTGCACCTTGCTCAACTACATTTTTTGACTTTGAACCTTCTTAACTTAAATTTTGACTCTATTGATTTTTAGTTTTTAGTTTTATATGATGAAAAATTGACTTGAAAGTCAAGGATAAAAAATACTTAAACATGTAGTTTTCACTCATTGAAAAATTAATAAGTAGAAGTAGGTTCAAGCTTGAAAGGAAAACAAAACCATTAATGGCTCTAAGAAAAAATTGAAACACATCAATCCTAGCGGTGAGATTGTTCTAACAAGAGATCTTAATCTCGTGAAACTTTTTTTTTGAAAAATTGTGAAAATTGAGTTCAGAAATGAATCCTACAAGTTATTTTTTCAAGATGATGCTCTAATTGCCCCCCAAATAAGATTGCCCATAACTTTTGCATAACAAATCCAAATGGAAAGAACCAAGCCTTCCTTTATAGATAAAAATACAACCTACAAAAAAAAAGTATAATCATTTTATTTTAAGTTTTTTCGATTTTTTTTTTCTTACCCATTGAACTAACTTTTGGGCTTTTAGTGCCATAACTTTTTTTTCTTGGGCACCAATTGAAATAAAAATATATATTTTGTGAAACCTAATGTATTTTGATATCTTCACAAAAAGAATTATGAAAAATATTGAGACTATAGGAGCTTGTACAAAATCCATTTTGTCCTCCCAAGGGAACAATGAGACTTTAGGGGTTATGAATATTTTATGACAAACGAACCTTCTATTCCCCTACAACGCATATACATGCACTTTGCAGACTAAACGTGGGCGCCTCCAAAATGCATCATTGACCCCAAACCACCATCATCACTCTTGGTACATCTTCAAAATCAATATATACCCATGTGGAAGAAACAATTTTAGAACCTCTACCCCCAAAAAACTTTGACCCTTCATAACTTTTGCATACATTATCTAAATGTTGCGTTCTTTGGTGTGGTAGAATTTACCAACAAGAAAATATAAAAATATGAATTTTATAATAATAGTATGTAGGCACAGTAGCAAAAAAAATGGCGGTTTTGGGGGGGTGCCCACCTTACCTTACAAAATTCTAAAAATTAAAAAGACTGCCATGAGCACTGAGTACCCCTGACCGTTGCGTAAGAAGCAATCAAACCCCACCCAGAAACACTCCAGCTAATTAGGCACCGTAAACACCAACTCTACGGCGTAATCAAAACATACAATAACCCCCTCAATATCTACCAAATCCAAAATCTACGAATCCGATATCTACGAATCCGAATCCGAGACTCGTCTCTCCCCCTGCGAGAGAAAAGGGAGGAGCCCCCCCGCCAGAGTAGAAGAAGACGATGATCTCGCTCGTCCTAACGACAACAGATCATCGCTACAGCAACGCGGCGCTCATGCTGCTGCTGCTGCCGCCGTGGATGGAATCATCAATCCCAACAACATGGAACAGCACTTCCAATTCCAGCATGTGATCAATATTCTCCGCGTCCCAGTGAATTCGCGAAAATTCCATCACTGCTAAGCTTAAGCATCCAAAATCCAGCGCACGGGCTTCATCCTTCTTAGGGCCACTTCTTTGTCAACAAGCAAATAGTGTACTGCAATCCTGGAGACGCTTCAGTCATTCCTCGGAGTATTTGGGAGTTTCGATCCTCTTTTGGTTTTACATTTGCTGTCGAGGTGAGAGAGCAGAGAGAGCGAGAGAAAGAGAAAGAGAACGATTGAGAGCGAGAGCGAGGTTTTTGTCGAGTGGTAGATGGTAGTACGTGAAGGAGTACCGACTTTTGGTGGTGGGTTTTTTGAAGTAGTGGGCGTTATTGATTTGATTGTGAGGATTTTTTGAGGTTTTGGGTGAGGGTGTTGAGGTATTGGTTTTGATTGTGAGGCTACTTGATTGAGGGGTTAGTTTGTGAGGATGCAACAAAGGTGGTATGAGAGATTGTAGCGTGGCGAGGGGTGTTTTTTGGCTTGTGAGGCTCCCACGATGGATGCGGCCATTGAGCATGTGCAGGCGAAGCCGGTGATCAGTAATAACAGCCCGAGCGAGTGGGAAGAGTCGTACCGGCCGCTGCCTTTTCTTTTCTTTGGCCTCTTGATTACATGGATGCTGTTGCTGTTCTTGTGGACGCTCAACACTTGGACTAAGCGGCGATGGCAGGTATGGTACGCTTGCCAATCAAAGAGATCAAAGAGGGGTCATTCAGTCTTTCTTTCTTGCTTACCCTCTTTGGGTCGCGGTGGTGGAGTTTTTTAGTGATAGTTTGAGCGATTTTGAAATAGTCCGCGGGAGATTTGAATTATTGACTAACCTATTTGGTGTACTACTGAGGATTTGGAAGCCCTTGTTGACGAGTGGGGTGTTGGAATTGGCAGACTAGTCATTTGCAATGGATATTGACAGCTGTTCCGTTGCTAAAGGCGCTTGTCCTCGGTCTCTCCTTCGTTTTCTGGTACTCCCAGTGGTTCCTAACTTCGGTGTCGGTGCTGTTTCGCAAAATGTAGTGATCCTGAAATCATGTAAAACACAATTTCTTATCGATGCTGGCGATTCACCTAATCACTCGTTAGATTAATGTGTGGAATTGAAATTGAATTTCCAAGTACTTGGTGAAGAGTTTGAATGTTTTGTTTGGTTAGATTGGTGTGATATATTCAATTTGAATTTTGCAAGTGCATGTTCAAGAGTTTTGAGTGTTGTTTCTGAATTGTGCGGTTGTGCTCTAGGTATTCGTGCTTGAACTTGAGCACATGCTCATTCTGGGTAGCCTTCGGAGTCTTCGTGTCGCGAATCTTCTTCGAGACGTCGTGCTTCATTGCCTTCCTTTTGATTGCGCATGGCTACTGTATTATGCACGAGCAACTGACGGTCGCTGAACGCCGGAGCATCGCTGGTCTCGCTTCGCTCTTGTACTTGACCCTCACGGGGTACAAGGCTGCTGTTCCACAATTTGCTGTGCGTTTCTTTCCCCGCTCCAGTTTTGAGAGAGGATACTCTTTTGGTCAATGTTGGTTTGTGGTTTCATTGAAGAATCATGAAAAGAGAGAACTACAAGAGTCAAACTCTCTTGAGAACGAAAATTTTCACTCAAGTCGGAGGTTGAAGGGACAGTGGATTACCCTTGATTTCCATTCAAAGATTAGTGGCCATAGCCATGATTAGCTTACACCGAATGGTTGCCAATTGAAAGCGAAACGAGTGTTGATCGGAAGAGATGAGTTTCTGTTGGTAACAGGCGTCATTCAATCGGAGATGGGATCAGGCTCCTATCGGTTTTAGTATCTTCTACCTCAGACTGAAATTCTGGATATACTTGCTGGCAAGAATTAGGGTGCCCAGAGGAATTTGTTTAGAGGATGTGAAGAGCAAACATTTAACCCGGTTTGTGAAATTGAATACTTGACAAGAATATTAATCACTATCGTACGATTCATTTAATTTAGCTGTAAGGTGATCCATTGGTTCTGCTGTTTGGGTATGTGCAATTTGGAAAGTGTTCGATTGGTTGACCCGCCTTGTTGTTCTTTGGTTGTGCAGATTCTGGTGGTGTTTATCTATGGGTTGCTACTATACGTCATCATGGTGCACGTTGCCCGCAACCTTGTAGCACTAAGGGAGCAGTTACAGCAAATTCAGGACGAAGGCGTCCACATGATGCACACTGCTGTTTACATAAAGTACACCATGTTCAAGTAAGTTTTGGGAAGATTACCGAAGCATGCATTCGATTATTTTGGAAGTGTGGGTTTATTGCTCTGGAGTACAACCTAGTTGATCTTAAACCGTCCCTCCTTCTCTTGCTGCTGCAGGAAGTTTCAGCGTGCAATGCTGATGATGGTTGTTGCTGAAATTTTGGTAAGCTATCAGTACACTCTCTGATCGCTTAGTGCTGCGTAACTAGTACGGTTTTTAAAATATGGTCTTAGTCTTCACAATGTGAGTAGCAGAGGATTGGACTAGCTGCAGTTGATTTAATTACTGGTCAATCCCTTAAAGACCAAAGATTTTTGGATTTAAATGACTAATTGGATTGATTATACTGTGAGTAATATCATTCAGATGGAGCCAAATTTTATTCTCCAGAATTAGTGAGGAACATTGCACGTATTGACCAATAAATAAACACAATTCGAGTTCCTATGTGAGCTACTCTAAACTGGCAACAAGCATGGAGCTCAATTTGGTCTTCTTGGTCCTTTAGGTGTTGACGTTTGGCAGTATTATTATGGCAGATGCATGCTCGCACGGATGGCTTGGCTAATGAGTACTGGATGCGCCTTCTTGTTCGTGAGTTCACCGAGATTGGCATCTTCTTGTATATTGGGTTAGTGCTCACCTCTGAATATTTCAGGCAAATCTACCTGTTTGCGAGTTCACTTGTGTCCTTAAAAGATCGTTGAAGCCGATACTAGAAATCTATATGGTTTAGTTGCGGTTATCCTCAATTGGAATTTTAATTCGTCATGTTTGACACTTTCCCTTTCCCATGCTTTTTCTGTTTTCCAGTAGAAGATGGCAGCTGTTGTATTAATGTCTTTCTTGCGACGCTTTGACTGCAGATGGACCTTTAGATCAAGAGAGCTGACCCCATTTTTCACCGTCATTCCAACTGCACACCCCTCTGGTCAACGCATTTTGCCACCTATTTATAGTGTGGTACGGCTTTTTAACCCTTGCATTCAACTTTTGCATGATTTCACGAGCGCACTTGATCCCTTCGAGTGAATAGTGGATTGTGCACAGCAGTCTGACATTTCTGTACTGGCGTTGTCAGGAAATTAATGAGAAGCAGTTCAACAACTTGGATCATAAAGAGTGGCACATTGGAGTGGTGAGCTTCCTTCATTGCTATTCGTGTCCTGCTTAACTGGGTTCCTTCCATTTTTAAATATCTTTTCTGTACTCAGGAATTCGGTAATCGTTATCTCGGTTGTTCACGTGTGTCAGTAAAAGTCAGTGGTTGAAGAGGATTTAATACTTTTGCACCTAATTTTTGAAAGCCTTTATCATAAGTTGTGACAGACTCCTGCTGTTCTGTTCCGTAAAGTTCATCTCAACATTAAGGAGGCTAACTACCAGAGATCTCGTGATAGTGTTTCCACACAATCTAAATATAGAAGATATGCTGACTACTCCGTATGAGATGTTTGTATTTTGACAATTACTGTTGTTGAATCTCGCAGCCAACTTCAATCTCCCAAAATGGAGGTACAAACAGGCCGATGCTAGTGATAGTGCAGAACCCAGGCATGTCTGACTTTGCTTTCGACGATGATGGTTTTGTCAAAGAACCTAAGAAGCCGGAAGGCATCTTCAATATGTCTCCCAACTACCAACAAATGACGTGTCCCTCCTCTGTGCCTTCCGACTCCTCTACGCCCTTGATTGATCACGAAGGATTGCAGCTTCGCTCGCGAGGCTCTGGGGATCTTTCCGCAGAGTCTGGTAGCCGGAGAGAGAACCTGTTCCCCGGAGCTGTGAAAGAAGGAAGCAGATCTGTAGATGGCAAGGAGGACAAGAATGCCATGTCATTTGTGGACGAGGTTGTGGTGGATGTGAAGGCATTGAAGGGCTACTCCTTTCTTCAGTTTGAGAATTCTTGTGGTGATTCGCGGACATTGCACTCGAGATCTAATTCAAGTTTGAGCTTGCAAGGGTTTGCACCCCACCAATCAAGCGTTGTATGATTCAAGTCGACCCCCTTTTTTGTCCTTACAACAAGCTACCCATGTTGCCCATACGGATGGCCAGTCACTGTGGTGTAAACTAAGAGCTTCGTACCTGTTGTGGATTATTCAATCTGCGAGCCATCCTTTCATGTGGACTAGGAGAATAAGTAGCTGTATATTTGTAGACTAGCCCGGTTCTTCCCTCGAGGACAGGTTGGATTATAAAGGTATAATCCTTCAGCGTATGCTTGTAGTTCCTCGTTCAGGGGACTGAACGTGCAAAAAAACAGCTTTGTGACTAAAAAGTCACTGGCTTTCTAGTGTCATCAGCTACAGAGCTGTGATCCAGTTTGTGGCTATTCTGCCACTCTGAACAGTTGTACTATATCCCATGCATTCAAAGTATGCATTGCAATCCAATCTCAGTGCGCGAGTACTTTACTGACCACTTGTAGCCCACGTCTTCTGAAACTGGATACCAGTGTGCTCCTTTTTCTTTTTTTTTTGCTTATTTGAAAGAAGTCTTTTTGTATTTTTCCAAGGTGTGACAGTGTACCTATCAAGATCCCCGGTTTTCTGTACTCTGAATAACATGAATAGCCTCAAGACATGGTTGTGACTCCTACAGATGAATGGGGGCCGTTGGTCACACAACTCAAAGTATGCCTGGTTCACAAAGGTACCAAACCTTACTTTGCTACCGTAGTTTCGTAACTTGACTTGTTCTTCGTGCCGTTTGCTGCCCTGTTGATGTTTTGTTTCCTAAAGCTACATGTGCTGACTGCTGAATCGTGCCAGCTTCCTAGTTGGAACAGGACATGATTTCTACTATTGATACTGAATGTGACTCGCTGAAATTTAAACTGCACTCCCATTTGTGAATGCCTAACATACTGGATTATTTGCACTATCTTGGATGTGAGCAGATTCCATTTCCAACCTGGCGTCCACCCAGCACATGCCACTGACAACAGTGACAAGCAGCAGCAGAATGCGGCTGGACTCCTTGTCGGTAAGGTAAGGCGGTTTGTTGTCTCTTGAATGATTGTTGCAATGCTTGCTCCTCTCCTGATTGCCTGACATTGCCTAGATGTACCCCGCTGGCACGCAAACATGGACGCAAGGTCATTGCTGGCTCCCTCACCCTTTTTCTTGCTTGTTGCCAGTGCCCCCAGTTGTTCTGTTCCTGGAACATGCGTTTTTGAACATTCCGTTGGATATGGCAGGCGAGAGCTAGAGCTAGAGCTAGAGCTCCTATCCTATCCTGTGAGTTACTCGCGGCTTTTTTCTGTCCTGTTTTGTATGATGACATTCTCCCCCCAGGATAAGGTCTTGCACGATCGTCTTTCTGTTTGGGGCACGTTTGGATTCCTGACTGGCTGGCTTCAATAATTCGGAGGATCATGAAGTCACTCATTTTGCAGTTCCCCTTCGTATTCATTTCTTCTCACTCTCACGACAATTTTCTCACCTCCACAAGTAGATGTAAGTGACATTTTATCCATACACCTTTCTATTTACAGATGAAAAGATAACGAACTGATAAGATATTGCACTGACAGTGCACTGACAGAACAGTATTCTTGTTTGGTACTGGCTACTGTTCCTCATTATCCAACTAATAAGTTATGTGCTTGTAGTGTTTTTTTGTTTTTTTTTAAATATATATTTTTCAATCTTCTTCAGTTCTTGTTGTATCTTTAACCCCTAAAGGACCAAACACCGTTTTTTGACAACATAGCGATTTTGGGCAGCTCACTATGACCGTAATTTTTCTTTTTTTTCTTTGAAATTTTCACATAAGATGTGCCCGTGGAGTAGCTTTAAGGTCCAACAATTTTCGTAACTTTTTACTACATGGTTAAAAAGTTATTGCATGATATGTCATTTTCATTGTTCGACGGGCAGCCGGGGCAGCAAAAAAAAATTCTTTAAAAATCACTTTAAAAAAAACTAAAATTTGAAATTGGTTCTTTAGATTTATATGTACGTGGGAGGCTTTGAATCATTCCATTCCGATCAATGAGTCAAAAGTTATGAGGATTCTTAGTTTGAGGGTAGTTATGGAATCTCTACTCTAAAATAAACTTTGAAGTCCTTTATTTAACTCGATTTTCAATATTTTTGAAAAAAAATAAAAAAATAGGGTGTAGATTGTTTATTACAACATTACAATCGTTGGGATTGGCATTTTTCAATTTCATAAATAAATTATTGACAATTTAGTGTTTTGAATCATTCTCTACCTCTTCCTACTTACTATTTTTTTCCTATATGTTGTACAATTCCAAATGATCTGAAATTTTTCAAGCATGTAGCCAACTTGCCTTGAAGAATAAATCCAAAGAGTAACCATCATTTTGGACATTTTCTCATATAAATGTGACCTTGTGAAGGGCAGCTGCCCGTTTTTTCGCAGGGACAAAAAAAGGATTTTTGTCAATTCAAACGCTATTATCTTGCAATCCACTTTGTGGAAAATTCTGAAATTTTTTCCACATCTTCTTAAACAAGTTTACTACAAGATCCTACGGCTACAAGTGTCCAAAAATGTTTTTTTTCTAAAATTTGACACTAGTATTAGAAATGGCAGTTCTGGAGCGGTTTTGGTGAAAACATAGTCAAAAACCTTTAGGGGTTAACTTAGAATCTTAGATAGAGTGGGAGAATGAGCATCATTGTACGAGTATCCTTTACCCGAGATTCAGGGTATCGTAACGAACTCCGAGGCGTCGACTGTTCAAAGGCCTGCCTAAAGGTTTGTGTCACACTTCCTGTCATGAATGGTAATAGCAAGGATCCGTTACGAATGCATTTTTTGGAATACCTTTGGATTAGCATCACTTTGCGGTTGGAACACCCATCCTAATCTCATATATTTGGGAACTTTAACACTGGATTTTGGATTTTGGATTTTGGGAGGGGGGTTGAAAACTGAGTTTTGGCTTTTATTTTCATTTTTTATTTTTTATAAATTTTTACCTTGTAATGCCACTGTGGACACTTAGTGTTTGATGCATGACAAAGAATCCTTCCATGTAAGATAGAAGTGCAGATGTTTATCTTTGGAATTTTGTGACAAAAAGGGGATGGTCTTGCACAATAGTTTCACCTCCCATGAGAGCTTTTGGAAGGGGTTTTAAGTAGATGATTCACACTATTCCAAAAAGAACTAGCCTATCCTTACAAGGTTAACGAGAACCAAGTATGTCATCCAACCATGTCGCAAAAACCAACCCCTCTACATTGATCTCAACAATTCTTTGCCATAGAAACCCAACTTTTTTCTTCCAAAAGTTGACTATGTCTATATAAAACTTTGATTCATTCCATTTGCATTTATGATGTGAAAGTTATGAAGAGTCTTGTTTTATTTGCAATCAAATCATCTCCTAAAAAATCCCATAAAGGATTTGATTTTGAGTTCAATTCTTACTATACTCTACCCCCAAAAGATGCATGTCATCTCTTGTTCCTATAATCCCCTACCCCCCTCCTCCACCGTGAAAAAACCACAGCCATTGATGTTCTTACCAAAAAAACACCCCCACTCCATTGTTGTCAATTAGATGATGAGATGAAAAAAAGATAGCCATTGATTGATTGTCGAAGAGACGATTTTAGCCATCCAATAGTTAGGATTTGGTACTCTAGAATATGAAATATAGATATAGATACAAAAATTGAAATATATACAAAATATATATGGAATACATACAAAAACATATGGAATATATATGTATCTACAAAAATTCATATGAATACATTCTATATTGATTGCAATTCAAACAAGCACTACAGGAAAAAGGGGTTCTAATTAACAAAAGATCAATGTATTTACGTTGATTACTACAAAAAAAAAATTGGACTTGGTTGATGCAACAGTCTTTTCAAGATCACTCAAGATAATTTTGTTGATTTGACCAAAAAGAAAATTTGCTCAATTGATTTGGCAATCCTCTAAACATCATTTTTATTTTCCTATATATTGTAGTAGTAGTAAGGCATCTACCTCCTAAAGGAGACACCAAGGATAGCACCAACTACCCAAGCTAATATAGCTTAGATAGTAGAATTACCCCCAATAAACTCTTTATTTATGTTAGTCATTTGACCAGAGTTACTCTTCTCCTTTAGTAATAGGGTAGGGTCTGCAGAAAATAATTGTTTAAAAATAAGAGAAATTTTATACAAAATAAATAAGAGAAATTTTCAAATTCAACAAAAACTAAACGACCAAGATGTTGCAAAAATTAGAAATGTCCAATGTTACCAAGAAAGTCCAAAATAAAGCCCAATCACTATTTACCATCAAGTAATTTTAAAATGGAACGGTGAAGGACTTACCTTATTGACATTTAGTAAGTATGTAGGGTAGAAAGGTCGTTTTATAATGAAATCCATTGTCTGTCATAAATCCTTAAAAGGATATGGGACAATTTGAAGATGTGAGCTTCACTACTCATTGACAAAATGTAGGAATTGTGTGCAAAGTATAATTTCAAACCTCATTTTGGTATAGTAAAATAACTTTTAAAAAATAATTTTGAACTTAAAAAAGTTGAGAAATTCATCTCCAAGAATCAATTTGAGATTTTGAGCCTCCAATGAAAAGTTATGGACAAATTTTAAAGAGGATGTTTGAAATAGTCAAAAAAAAATGTCCCTTCTAAACCCTCTCTAAAATTTGAGCTTAACTTTTGATTGGAGTCTCAAATCTCAAACAGATTCTTGGAAATGAAAATTAGTTAGATCTCACACATTAAATTAGTTCAAAGCTTTTTGAAAAAATTATTCTTCAGTGCCTAAATGAGGTCTAAAATTCTACTTTTGAACCACAATTCCTACTTTTGACTTAACCATGAGCGGTTGAGTTCGTACTAATTCTAATTTACATATCCAAAATGGGTTGTTTACCTCCTACCACCCTACTTGTATAAAGAGCTTGTCTTTTCAATTCTACAAAGATTAGGGTAAGTAGCATTCAGAGTTCAATTGCTACTTTGACTCTTCTTTCCTCGCCTTAGTTTTAATGGAAAAAAACTGAAAAAGCTTTAGTTTTGAAACGTGCTTGTTGAAAATGTAAAAAATCCTACATTGTGCCTATTTTCTTTAATCAATGAAAATTGTTTATATGCTTCAAGGGGAAAAAAATCGATTGCTAAATATATTAAATTATTTTGAATGTAGTGTTGAATTTTTTTAATTAAACTTTAAAGTGTAGAATCTACTTTGAAAATTTTAAAGAATTATTTGGTATAAGGTTGTGGGTTCAACCCCCACCGGCGCCTATAGCGGTAGGTAACGTGGGAGTTCTATCCCATGGCGGGTTTGCCAAAATGGCAACCCTGCTTGCATGGCCGGTTTTGCCTAATTGGTGCTCCAATCCATGTGGCAATCCACGTGGTGGGTATTGCCTATGTGGTAGTTCTCGTGGAATAATAAGAATTTTTTCTGAATTGGACCAAATCCAAAAATAAAATCAACATAGAAGTACTGATTATTGTCAGATCCAAAATGTCCTTATCAACTGTCTAATCAACATACACTTTTTGATTTTCCTATTAAATCGGACACTGCATTTTCTAGTAGTGAAGTTCCAAAAATTACAAAATAATATGAGGTTGGGGTAGGTAATCAAAAGCACAATTCATGAATATGACCATATTTGTTAAATTATGACAAAATGGACATTTTGAGACTTTAGCCCTATTATTTGAGGCCTTTATTTAAACAAATAAAGAACTTATGAACATATCAACCTTTATAAAATAAAACGTTTGTGAATGTATTAACATATGAAGTATTCATTCACAAAAAAATTTAATAATAAACACTCATTATCATCTAAATATAAAATCAAAGATAATATAAAATTGCACATTGTCTCGTTTTAATGAATATGGTCTTGAATCTATTTCACAAGTGTTATAGTTAGTAGAAAAATTGCATGTGTACCCATTTTAGAATTTTTGCAAAAGCTTAATAATCAATGAGTGAATAACACGTATACTTCTTTTGTTTTTCAGTGTGACTTGGAAGAAAAGCAAAATGTTAATCACTATGCTATGCACCCATTATGCATCCAAAAGATGCAATCCACACATCTTTTGGGTATTAACCCAGGTATTAGTTGTTACTTAATTGATTTTTACAATCTTACTAGAAAGAGGTTAAGTTTACTTGCTAGAAGTGATAATCAATTTTTTGAAATTGATATGTTTCAATTCCATCTTAGAGCTATTAACACTTAAAAGTAAGACTCAATCAACTATCACTACAAGAAAAACAGTGTCCTATTTGACAGTAAATTTGACAAAATTCTGTCAACTCTGCTGTAGATTAGGAGTACTTGATTCGGACATTGAATTGACAGAATTCTGTCAATTCAGCTGTCATTTCGGACAAAGATACACATCAACAAATACACGTCATCATGCTTTTTCACCCGAAAAATTGTAATTATTTGAATTTTTGCCACGTCGGAAGGACTGCCAGTTTTTCACATTCGCAACCAAAATATTTTTACCTGAAAAATAAATTAAAGTTCCAAAAGTACATTAAGCATTTTAGAGTTGGCCTTCCATAACTTTAAACACTACTTTCAAGATTATTTTGTTAAATTAGCACTTCAACCTTGAATGCAACTCACTAGAAGTTAAAGATGATAAGAAGACAAGTGCTTTATACAAGTGGGTTGGTAAGGGTAAGACAACCCATATGGGATATGTAAATGAGGGTTAGAAGCTCCACCGCTCATAGTTTAGGAATAATGATTAAAGTGAAATTTCAGACCTAATTTTAACATAATAGAATAATTTAAAAAAAAAAAATTTGAACTAAGAAAATGTGTTATTTCAAACCAAATTTTATGTCCAAAAATCCGTTTGAGATTTGAAGCTTCCAATCAAAAGTTATAAGCAAATTTTAGTGAGGATGTTTGAAATTGTAAAAACAAATGTCCCTTCCAATCCTTCACTGAAATTTGTCTATAACTTTTGACTGGAAGCTTTAAATCTCAAACGGATTTTTGGAAATAAAATCCGGTTTGAAATACTACATTTTCTTAGTTCAAAGTTTTCTAAAATTTTGTATTCTACTATGCTTAAATTAGGTCTGAATTTCCACTTTAACCATTATTCCTACTTAATTTTCACTAAACTATGAGCGGTGGAGCTTCCACTAGATATCCCACATGGTTTGTCTTACTCCCTAACACCCAGTTGTATAAAGCACTTGTCTTTTCATCTCTTGAATCACCATCGTAAACACAAAAATTGACAGAAAAACTTACAAGATTTTGAAAGAGGTTGCAACATGAACCACGTTGACAGTGCCAAGTTCCAAAAGTTATTGTCGTCATTTTGGACACTTTTTTGTCAAAAATACAGTCAATTCGGACCCATTTCCCTTGTAGTGTATATTTTCATATTTGATATTTTTTCCTCTGAGGTGCATCTATCAAATATGTTTTGTATTTCAAATCACAATTAAAATGTGTGTTTTTGACCTTGGAAAGTTTGCAAGAATTAGTGTAAAATTGCTTAAGGTTGTTTGTTGTCTTCAAGACGGCGGAAGCTCGATCACCACTGGTTCAAGCTTCATGGTGCCCATATAGGAAAGATTTTCAAATCTCAGTTTGGAATGCCCTAATAGGACCAAAAGTGTTGTTTAAGAATTAATAATTTAGTCTTTTTTCCCATCTTGTACGTATTTTAATTCAAGAATTTTCTAAAAATTGAAAATCAAGATTTAAACAAATAAGTTTTTTATATTCAAATTTAATTATCAAACATAAAAATATTCAATTCAAAATCTATAGTGCAAAGATTTAAAACTAATCTTTAAAGGACTACAAGCCCTGACATGGCTTTTCCAACCACATTTGTAGAAAATATGAAACGTGAACCTCACTAACAGTTTGTGAACAACAAAGGACCCTTAGATGATTTTTTTGTTGAATCTGTTGGAGCAATCTGATTAAGAATTGATCGACTGTGATTTTTGGTGATTTTTTGGAGAATAGAGAAGCTGTTAAATCGGCCATCACTTCAAATCTTCAAATCTTTTCTTCTACACTTCAAAACAATCTCAAAAAATTACACATCAAAATCATAATGATATGTATCCGTGGGAAAAAACCAGAGTTTTTGGAGCACTTTTGAGCATTCTGATTGCAACTTTCTAATTTCAGCATATGTACAAAATCCCCCTTAATTAAACATCTTTCATCAATCTTGTCAATGATGGCATTTTTCTCAAAAATTGTGCAATTTTGTCAATCTTTTTCTACAAGAAAGCTCCATAAGTCTTCTTTCATTTGATGGTGTTGATCATCAAAATTATTCCACACAAATGAGGAATTATGCTTGAAACAAGAGCTAGTCAAGAAAATAAGAGCTATACTCACCTCTAGGTCCTTCAGAAGTTAAGAAGATTCAATTTATTATATTCAACTACAGAAAGGTAGAAAAAAATATTTTTTTGTTTCACTCTAACCTTGAAATGTCACATCTAATTTTTTGAGCTACCTTTCAATGTATTTTAAAAACTATGACATTTACCCCCCCAGGACCAAAGTTTTAAATGTCAAATAACAAATGAATGCAAATGCATCCCAAGCTCACTTTTAAAAATGTCTTTTTTCATCCATCAATTTTTTTTGAAAATTCTTGTGTTAGTTATTTAACATTAGTACGGTTAATGAATAACTAAAGATGAAGATTTTAGCCTTTTTTTGAGTTTGAGTACTTTGAAGCAATTTTGGGCCTTAAAATATTGAATTCCTATAGGAATTAATGCTATCATATTGCAATCTAGATAAATAAAGGTTTCTCAATATTTTACTACATAGTATTCTAGTGCAAGATCCTATAATTAGACTACCTATCTAAATGTTCAAAGCACCCTTGCCACCCTCCAAAGGTTGAACAACTGGATGTCTTAGTTGTCTTGATGTCACTAAACCATGAAATTTCTTCAAACTTATAATTTTTACACGTAGAGTCCAATTAAAGTTTACTTTAGCACTTTGGAGTTGACTTGGAAAAAGAATATGATGCATGTATAAAAATTAAAGGATCAATATGCCCCATTTTCCTAAATAATGAAGACTTGTTTGATTACCATATTTTACTAGTAGCTTCGTTTGAAAATATACATTTCCTGAATTTTTTTGAAAATTACAATCTCTAGTTTCTTGATTAGTAGAAATTGATTCAAACTAAGTACACCAATAAGGTCTTCAAGGTTGACAGGTTGTGCAAATTGAGAAGCTATTTGAATGTGCTCTATACACAACCTTATGACACTTTGAGCAACAAGTCTATAGTTTGAGTGTAGAGTAATTTACTCAAGCATGCTTGTCTATGCCAATCCAAAAAAGACATCTAATAAATAATAAATTTCTTTTAGTCTTGCCAAATCTCATTTGGAAACTTTGAATAATTATTAGGCAATTGAATTCCAAAATGAAGTAAGATATGGTATGTCCAAAGTTTGCAATTTTACTATATTGTGAATAGACCCATAGTTAGAAGCCTCACACTCTTTACAATTGGGTAATTGATGAGAATGCTGGAAATATCCAAATCTCTAAGAGAATTTTGATAAGACAAAAACTATGTTATAATTTAATTTTTTATTTGTTAATAATAATCATGTTGAAATATTTATTTAAAAAAACTCAAATGAAGTTACCTTATATTTCCACCTAAAATACCATATTCCTACATCTATTGTACTTAGACTACAATGTTACAACTCATGTTACAATTTCTTCAATTTGGATGGTTGGATATTCATCTTTATACATTTCATGCAAATTTTGTGAGTACCAATGAATTTAAAAAAATACTAAATTACTTCTAATGCAATGGGGAATGTTGATCCTTCGATTTTAATGCATACAACATATCCCCTTTTCAAATTAATTGGATTGTATTTTCTATAATTGTTGATCTATGAGGGTTCATTTTACACTCAATTTAGCCTTTTAATTTACATTCAAGTTTCAGTTTCATATTTTGTTACACAAAACTATGATCCATAATTTATCAATGTGTTAATAGTATCATAACAAATTCTATTTGTCATTATTTTTATACTACTACTAAAAATAAATAGGTAAATAAGAAAAAATTACTCCAATCATTAGAAAAATCTAAACTCTTCAAAAGGTCGTTTGACTTTGGCAATGCAAACACATGAAATGAAAAAATATTTAATTTCTTTTAGAAAACAATCAAACTAACTAAATTTAAAATTTAAAAATTACGACCTAACGTGACACTTGAGGTCTTCATGTTGTTGTGGCCATTATTTATTAAGGAATTTGTTTTGGAGTCTTTGTTTTGGTGGTTCCATGTCAAGTGTCACAGCCCTTGAGAGCCGTTGAGATAGAATCAATTTTATTAAGAAAACTTCAACATCCACAACACAACAACTTGCATAATTATTAGAATACATATAGGGAATTTTGTTTAAATGGCGATATTCCATACGTCATTTTCAGACCACAAAGTCTAAACTGCAAAAGTGCCATCAAGGACAGGCATGCATAGACTTCAGGCCGTACAATCTAAACTGTAAAAGTGCCAAAGTTTGCGGAATGGCACCATTTTAATGAAATTTGCCATAAGTTAGATTAGTTTCAAAAAGATCAACCAATCCATCTCCCCTTAAGCTTAATTTGAATTCTTTGTCTCTTAGTTGGTATAGGACAATGTTGACACGCGTGGATTGACATCTCGTGAGTCGTAATGTGCAAATTACAAGCATTGACTGAAGAATATCCTGGCTCCCATTTTCATCTCAAAAAGGCACGCCATTAATCTTTAAACGACAGTCCGATCACCATGGAAATCATTTGTTTGGATACCGACGTATCGTGTGAATTCTTGTCTTAAAAATAATGAAAAAGAACTCATTGGAAGACAAAATATTATAGAAGATATTCCCTTTTCATACAGAATTTGGAGGATGAATAGTTGCACTTTTGTCTTGCATAGAGAGATTCTTTGTCATTTATTGGCCGAAAAACATCATCTATGGCGTTTATGGATTAATTATGATAGGCTAACCTTTTGACTGTGACATTGAGATGCTTTTCAATAATTGACATGGTATCAATTGATTACTTTTGGAAAATTTCAATAGATAGCAACACCCATAACCGTCAATTAAGGATTTTGGATATGATGTCTATTAGTAGACATCCAACAAATTGTTGGACCCTACTAGCAAAAGAAAAAAAATTCCAATGCACTTTCAAATGTATTTTTTGGTCATTGTGAATATAAGTTGTGAATTTTTAAAGAACCAACAATATGATGCACCTAATACGAACATTAGGGTATGACATTCAGATGTAGTACATCATTGTAATCACATCTATTTACTTCCCAAGATTTTAGAGGTAGTGGTTATGGGGACAATGATACTTATCGGTGCTACTATCTTACTTGCAATGGATTTCGAAGTTTGTGTTGTATACATTCATGATGTCATTAACCCATAAACGCCGCTAAGGATGTTTTCTTGCCGATGAATGACAAAGAATCTCTCCCTGTAGGACAGATGTGCAACTATTCATCCTCTCAATTTTGTGTGAAAAGGGAAGATCATCTACATTCATTCGCATTATTTTAATCCAACAATTCACACGTTGACAAAACAGATGATTTCCACGGTTATAGCCCATTGTCTAAGGGTTAATCATCTGATAAGAAGCCGATGTGCCTGCAGGTATCCTGAGAAATTAGTAGTGATGAGAAAATTAGAGCATGTCCTGTTTCTGGTTTGCTTGGAGTTGCCGACTTTCCTAATCAACCAATTATGAAGTGTCACTAACCAAGTTCACTAGTTGAGAATCCACGTGGGTGGAGGAGGAAGTTTGCACAACGTTCTAGAAGCTGCATAAAAATTCTGTACACGTGTTCACCTTCATATATCACTACACCCTAGATATTTGGAAATCAATTGAAATGAGAGCTAGTCCAATAGCAAATTGGAACTCCTTTATAATTTCATGTACTTGTTTTCTCAGTCGTTTCGAGTAGCTCACACCGGGGCTAACTTTCTAAGGTAACTAAGGTAGGAGGCTCATAAACCGACCGGGCTGTAAAACCAATCATGGTCCAGAGGTACATTTTACTTTCTTCCATGTACCAACAGTGTACATTTCAAGGGGTGGTCGCTTTTAGTGACCACTAGATTTCAACTTCAAAAATTCATAACTAATTCCACAAAGGTCCAAAAAATATAAAACGACTTGGATTAGATGCAAATTCCATTTTTCTTCCTACTAAAATTTATTGAAAATTGTTTCAAGCAGTTTAGCTTCCCCCAAATGGCAAACAACTCTTAGATGGTCGGTTTATGAGACTCCTACCTTACACCTCAAATCGCACAAATAAGCAGTTCAGCATGGTTCCCATTATTACATTGGAAAGTTTTTTGTAGGGTCTTGTTGGGTAGTGAACAAGGGATTCTATAGGTTCTCTTGGAATGCATTTTCTGGACACTGTATGAATAAACTATGAATTTTCAAAGTGCTGAAAATAAGTGTTGACTTCCTAAGAATGACCATAGACTCTCATGAGCAGTAGGAGTACATTTTAGGCAAGAATCTCTCGTGTGCAATTTTAGGGTACAACACAATTGACCACACTGTAAATAGGTGGCAAAATGGGGAAGCTGGTGAGGATCACGTACCCAATCCGAAAGCTAGAGCTTTCAAAAGAGAATGCCCTGAAGATCATACGAATTAGAAGCTGCTGGGGTAGAGATTTGCATCACTGAAAACGAGTTCTAAATTACAATTGGAGCCTCTTTTGGCCGACTTGGGCGCCCATGAACCTTCTTTCCATCTCTTTGTTCAAGCAGTATCACGAGTGCTCAGTTATGGCGACTTTCTTCTGCTCCCTTCCGAACGTGTGCCTGCATCTGTGTTCGGAAAATGCAGCACATCTCCGAGTTCAGGAACAACATCACAAAAAGAACCCCCCATAAGATTGACAAAGTGTTCGCAATGTTAAGTTACTGGGTATCAGATTCATATGGTCCTCATGCATGTTGAGTTGATGCTAAGTTGAAGTAAATGCAATGCCACTCGCCAAATGGTGATAACTCAATGTTGGTGTGATTTTACTGTCCTTGGCATTAACTTGACGTTGCACTAACGTGGAGTCAACACGCACAAGGAATTAATGTAACATTATCTTAAAAATGATCTGATGGAATCTATTTACTGACCGATTGATAAATCTGTGAATTTTTAATAAGGGGATCCCACTGAGATGGAACCATGGAAGATCAACCAACTTCCCCTACTGAAAGACAATTCAGAAGAAACACAATTTTCAATGTTCGGCAATCCCAATTGCAAGCGTACCTTAGCAAGTTCCATGCAGTGTGCCATACGCTTCTGGTGATTCCGATTCCTAATGCTCCCCCTTATTAGGTCGTGAGTCAGGAATCTCTTCTCCTTCCGGAGGTACAGGCAGCATTGCACAGGGAGCTGCATTCAAAAAGCCAAAAGAAGTTCTTCAAGCTGACGAGAACGACCTCAATCGCATTGACCACCAACAGAACGATTAGGGTTTAGGGTTTAGGGTTTATCATAAAATGAACACAGAAATTCCCGGCGGGGAAAGGCCGCACCTACCTGCTTGCCATTTCTTCGCTCTCTTTGCGTAATGATGAACGCTCCCCAGAAGAACCGGCGCGAGAAGTGGTGCTCTAGCCAGATTCCTCAACTCCTCATGCGGAGCAGATGCTGTGGACAGGGCATTCGAAAACTCCCCTGGGAAGGAGCCCATCCTGAACCAGAACTGACGTTCGAAGAAGGTAAAGACGCAGAACGCAACCCGGTCGACGACGATCTCGCCGTAGACCGCAGCAGTGCCGCGGTCAAAGCTCTGTAGGCCGCCATAGCCCAGCTTCGAAACTACAAAACCAGAAAACACTTGCGCTTGCAAAAAGGGGCTAGCTAGAACTTTGAGTGAAGGAGAAATTGTGTTGTGCCTATTCTGATAACAAACCTGCTAATCGCATAACAAGAATCGCAAGGTTTCGCTCCTGTAAGATCCAAAGCTTGCTTGACCCGGCGATTCGGACTGCAATATGTCAACATACAATGTGAAGCGGCGTAAAAACTGGTCTACAGAAGTCAGAGGAGAATTCAAAATCGCTACGAGAGCTAGTGCTAGCAATTAGAAGAAAGTAAGAATCACACTGTTTTCGAATTTGGTAACAAACCTGAATTGCCAAGGTCTCACACCCGTTAATGTGGAAAGAACCTGCAGCAGGTCGACCTAATTCAATTCTACTGCTGCGAAATTGGGCACTCCATAAGTAAAACAAGGACCTCACAAGCAAACTCAAGACGAAAGTTAGTCCATCCTGCCGAAAGTCCACATATGTGCTAGGACTGGAATCAATTGCTCATGAGCAACGTGAAGTGATGAGGCGGGGACGGTTCTCTGAAAGACAATCTCGGTTAATCTTCCGATTCATTTGCCAAAAATGAGATGCACCAGTCGATAATTTGGGAGAATTCTAAAGCAGTGAACTGAGAGGATCGGCAGCCACTTTATTTTCCTAAAGTGATAAAAACAAAATATCAATACCCTAAACCTGAAAGTGCCCAGCAATGTACTTCAAAAAAACATATTTCAAGGTAAAAGTTCAAAGATAGTCTAAAAAGTATCATTGTAAAACAGATACTTACATGTCATTGACCGGTGTGACTCAATTGCTCTCTGGACACTTGATCACAAGGACTGATCCAGCGTAAATTTAAGCTTAGTAAGCATACCGGAAATTGAGCTCAGTTGTTGTCATTTTAACTGAAAAATTTGCCAATTCCATCGTGAAGGAATATCCTTGACATGAGCAGCTGAAGTCTCCTTGACGCTTTGAATCGCATCAATCGTGCAATGGTCACCTGTAGAGCATATGCTCGTGGTCGCAATCTGTCAGTGACTCAGGCTTGCTTGCAATCTGAGAGAGAATGTACTCTAGATCCAGATCCGTGAGATCCTTTCGACCAGCTTTGCGATCACATCAAGCCGTCCTGTTTCAGTCGTGGCTCACGAACAAGCTCAGCTTTGGAATATCCCTGAGTGGCGCAATTTGAATTGTATGATATACGGAGTATTGATGGGCAATTGGGCTCATCAAATAGAGTTCTGGTAGTGATCTGATAGTGGGCTGGGGTGGGATTTTCGTGAAAGTTGAAATGCGACATGGCGTTAGGAAACTGCTAATATTTACTTACACAAGTTGCAAGGGCTAATAAAAGGTTTATAATGTTTAATTTCAAGGTACCTAATTATGCGTCTATTCATTGATGGTCTATGATCAATTGACCACCTCAGGTAATTCCACGTGAATTTGTAGCCAAGATGTTCATATTTGTTACATTGGCAAAATTGGACAATGCTTACAATTGGCGAAGTTTTCAGCTCCCCAACTGGCACTACAAAGTGCAAATAGTTTTGACTTGCCCATCTCCAACCTCACTGAATAACCGGTCAAATAGTCTCAAATGAGTCAAAACTATATGTATTAAGTGGTAGATTTTAGAGCTCTAGGCATTCATATGTCACATTTTCGGAACTCTAAAATTTCGTTTTGATGACAAAAATGACTGTCCATCTGGAACATTCAATTAATGATCCAAAGCTAGTGTTCTTCCCTTAGACCTTGGCGACACCGCACCAAAGGATCGGAAATATTATTCTTCCTTCAGATTAATTCTTGTATAGCGAATTAAAAAACTTGCTACTGTAGTTGCCTTGGATCGAGGCAAACAGCCCTTGTTCAAGCTTGTTAATCATTTTTTTCCTACCTTAGATTTTGGATTCCCAAAAACGTTTGCCACTCTCAAATGATGTCAACAACTCAATGAATACACAAGCCGGGTTATATTCTTACACAGCCATCGGTATTGCAACCCATGCCACCGCAACATCGGTAATGTCGCCACGCCATTTCCCAGACGAAGCTTTCCAAACCAGACAGACGAAGTAATTAAGTCTACTATACTGCATTACATGTATCCGCCTTGATATGTCGAAGTCATCGACACTTTCTTAAACCCCAAATCTCTTAACAGTCAAAGTCATCTGACTGACCTCACAAACTAAGACCCTGTGCAGTACAACAATCCGCCCATGGAGATAATATTCGACCTTGAATTGGCCAACATTTATTACTTGCAAAAACACCTGGAAATCCTTTCAACACACCCGAACTACTATACCGAAGTATGCTAGCAGATTCACCACTAAACTCTAGAAGCCTTGCCACATTGCATCACCCAATTGACTCATAGAAAGGTGATCCGAATGTGCAAGTTACTCATTCAGACAGACATTCAAAGCAAAGTGCCGAATTTGCACCACAACTACCATGCTCTGGCTGATCATGAAGTGGAGTAGTTATCCCCATTTCTGGACGAAGTTGTGGTTGCACCAGAAGCCTTCGTTCAAGGCTTGCCAGAAGCAAGTGCTCACGCCATTGCAGTTGCACGCCGGTCGATTGAAGGTGTATCCCTTGAAGACTTCAATGGTGGTGGTGGGCTTTCCGGCCGACGCGAACGTGCACGTCATGACGTCGTTTCCGAATAATCCCGTGGTGAACGACCAGGAGATCTGCGTGAACGGTGCCACCCGCTGCACGCCGAAGTCCTTGCCGCCGTTGTTGTGGCAGTGCACGTCCAGCATCTGGCCCACCGTGATGCTCTCGTTCTCGATAACCACCGTCACCGCCGCCACCAAGCTGACTGACATTGAAAGGGCGGCCACCAACATCAGGAGCCCCGTGCAAACTCTCGTGGATCCCATGATGCTGGAAACTGAAGTTGGATCGAGACACCTGCACATGCGTAATCACAAATCTTAATTCACTAACATTGATGAAGAACATTGCATGCAGTCGCCAAAAGGCCCAAAACATACATATAATATTGCATTGGACAATAGAAAGTTAGTCCCGGTATGATCGAACTACTCAAAACTTCTGAGAAAACAAGTACATGAAACTATAAATGAGTTCCAATCTGCAAAAGGACTAGCTCTTATTTCAATCTATTTCCAGATATACAGACAGAGCTAGGATCGATGTAGTGATATATATGAAGTAATACGAGTACAGAATTTTCATGCAACTTCGAGAACGTTGAAATCTGAATTCGATAGAGTAGAATTGAAGAAGATGGAAGCAAGAGCACGAGTGAAGGTCGAGAGTCGAAGCGTACAGAGAGCTTAGCAAAGAGTGCTGCGGCAGGAGTTCTGTTGGGGGTTCTGCCATGAGGTGATCGAGCTCCTTTAAATCGCCCCAAGACGGGTCTTCAGTCCAAGTCCCGAGGCGGATTCAGCGAAGTCACTTGGCGAGACTTCAACTCGTCCACAAGACTTCCGATATATGCGTGAGACCTCATGGATTGCACGTACTGTACAGTAAAGTTTTAAAAGCGCGCAGGCTCTAAAACCACCCACCTCCTCAAATGTATACTGTTTGTAAGGTAAACTTGCCTATGACAGGCAAAATAACTGATTTGTCATGTTGCCATTACTAAAAAAATTCTGATTTTTTTTCATACAAAGACAAATCTGAGAAATGAAGGAAGCAACTGGAGTTTTATTTTTTGGACAAAGTATGAATTTTTAATGAATTTTTGAAATGTGCTGTCCAGTTGGCTCAAATGAGTCTGTAGACTACCCCAAATCAACAAAAAAGTGTTTCTATGATGGTCATCTTGTCACCTAAATCAGTCACAACATTTTCTAACATAGCTTCAAGATTTCCTATCATGGCCATGACATGAAGGAATAAAAAAAAATAATTTTCTATGACAAGTTTACACTAGAAAGGTGTAAGTGTCCTATGACAGTCACTAATAACTCCATGGCCATCTCCCAAGACATTGATTTTGGCCACTAACCAACCTAATGAAGTCATAATCTCATTTATTGACAAAAATCTGAAATGGGTTGATGTAAGGTTGTAATGGGTGGTTTTGTAGATGTCTGCATTAGGTGGTCTGCCTGTCATAGGCATGTTTACCTTACATGTTTCTTTTTTTAACCTTCAGGAATGTACTGTACAAACAATGAGTGCAAATTTTAAGGGAGGGTGATTTTAGAGCCTCAACTTCAAATATTCATAACTAATTCCACAAAGCTCCAATAAATATGAAATGGCTTGGGTTAGATGCCAATTGCACTTGTCTTTCAAAGAAAATTTACTGAAAAATATATCAAGATGCTTCACCTCCCCAAAATTAGTTTCAGCCCTTAGGTGGGCAATTTATGGACCTCCTACCTTAGTGGGTTTCACATTATTTACAAGCTGTCTAATGACAATTCTGTTAAAATGGTGAAAATTTCACATTGATAGTTTTCAAGGTAATTATGCAGCTTGAAATGCAAATCTATAATTGTGATTTGGAATACAAAACATATTTGATAGATGTACCTTAGGAAAAAAAATGATATCAAACATGAAAAATATAGTTGACTGAGTCTTACTCGAGGTCTTACTTTTAAGCTATAAAATGGAATTGAAACATATTGATCTCAAGATAAAGATTATCACCTCTAGCAAGTAATCTAAACCTTTTTTCTAACAAGATTGTGAGGATTGAATTCAAAATCAAATCCTTTATATTGTGTTTTAGGAGATGATTTGATTGTCAATAAAACAAGATATTTTGTAACTTTCACATCACTAATGCAAATGGAGTGAATAGTCACCTTTTGAAAGAAAAAAAATGGGTTTCTATGGAAAAGAATTATTGGGATCAACTATTTTTGCTTCTATTTGGTTGAATAACTTTTTCTTCTAAGCACCAATTGTAAAAATATGTTTCCAAATATGTAACAGTTCGTGAACAACAAAGAGACCTTGGACAATTTTTTCAATAAATCTATTGGAGCAATTCAATCAAGAAATGATCAACTACGCATGCAATTTTTGGTGATTTTTTGGAGAATGGAGAAGGTGCTTTGGATTGTCAGTTTTGATCTTTACATTTTTTCTTTTGCACTTCAAAATGATCCAAGGAAAATTACACATCAAAATCATAATGATACAAACTTGTGGAAACAAAATTAGAATCTTTTTAGCACTTTTGAGCATTCCAATTTCAATGTATATACAAAGTACTATCTAAATAAATATTGTTCATCAATCTTATCAACAATGGCATTTTCTCAAAAATTGTGCAATTTTGTCAGTTTTTTTTCCATCGGAAAGTTACACAAGTCTTATTTCATTTCAAGTGATATTAACTCAAGTGTTGATCATCAAAGTTATTTCATACAAATGAGGAATTATGCTCCAAAACAAGCTAGTCAAGAAACAAGAGCTATGCTCACCCTCCAATCATGTAGGACTTATCACATATTCAAATTCAACTATGTAAAGGTATAAAAAAAAAATTTATTTTCACTCTAACCTTTAAATTTCACATTTACCTCTTTGAGCTAGGGATTTTCAATGTATTTTCAAAAAATACAACATTTAATCCCTTAAGTACCAAACTTTCAAATGTCAAATAATGGATGAGTGCAAATGCATCCTAAGCACACAAAAATGCATTTTTCCATCCATTAATTTTTTTGAAGATTTAGATTGAGTTAGTTCTTTAACATTTGTGCCATACAAATTCTAAGACTTTGTTATAAAACTATTCTATAATTCAAAGGATAGTGGTAGTTCTAGCCTCAAAAAATAACTTTTTTCAATTCAATAATGACCCTTCAAAAACAACTTGAATAAAATGGTAAAATAAAAATCTTTTCAAAAATCACCTTGATTAAAACTTGAGATTTTAATTTTAATAGAAAAAATCTTGTAAAAAATGGCAAATACTTCAATCTACAATTGATTTTAGAAAGAATTTTTGACTTCAAGTTCTATTGAAAGATATTGGTAGTATGATCTAACCATATGGATATAATCTACAAATCATATTTTACAACTATTATTTGAGAGTCATCATTAAACTATTTTCTAAGGTGTATTTTATAACACATCTTTACAATTTTAGAATCTTAACTAGCCTTGGTTTTTTAAGGGGTAAAAGATTAAATGCTAACATCTTGCAATCTAGATGATAGAGATTTTTCAATATTTTTCTACGCATTTTCATAGTAATCTAGTGAAAGATCCTACAATTAGACTGCCCATCTAAACAAAGTACTATACAAAGTACCAACAAAGTACCAACAAAGTTGCCAGCTTCCTAAGCCATGGAATTTCTTAAAACTCATAATTTTTGCATGTAGAGTCTAAAATAAAATTTATTTTAGCACTTTGGAATTGACTTGGAAAAGAAGGTATAATGCATGTTTTTCAAATTGAAGGATCAACATACGCCATTTCCCTAAAAATAAAGACTTGTTTGATTACTGTACTTTAGTAGTAGCTTTGGTTGAAAATAATAAAAATATACATTACCTATGTTTAAAAAAAAAAATATGATCCTAATGCTTAATTAGTAGAAATTGATTCAAACTAAGTAAATCCAAGATCTTTCATTATGGTACACAAGTCAGGTCTTCATGGTTGACAAGTTGTGCAAATTTAGACTCTACTTGAATGTGCTCTACACCCAACCTTGTGACTCTTTGAGCAACAAGTTTATAGATTAAGTTTATATTAATTCACCATCAAGCATGCTTGTTCAAATTGATCCAAAAAAGATAATAAATTCTTTATATTCCTTATAATCTTATTTTAAAACTTTAAGTAATTATTAAGCAATTGAATTCCAAAGTTGCAAGTAAGCTATGGTATGTCCAAATTTGTAATTTTATTATATAAGTGAACAGATTCTTAGTGAAAAGTCTCAAATTCTTTTGGCAATTGATGAGAATGCTAGAAATATTCAAATCTCTTAGAGAATTTTGATAACACATGACTATGTTATAAATTAATGTTTTAAGATAATAATAATCATGTTGAAATGCTTATTTAACCTCTAAAGTCCCAAGGCCTTTCCCCATCAAAAACTACTCAAAACTGCCATTTCTAGAGCAAAGAGACGAATAAAAAAAACTAATATTTTTTTGGCATATCTAACCATAGGATCTTTTATTAGACTAGTATAAGAATGTGTGGAAGAAATTTCACAAACTTTGACCGTGTAGATTGCAAATATTTGCACTTAAAGTAAAGGAAACAAGTTTTTTTTCACTTTGCTCAACTACATTTTGGGGCTTTGAACCTTCATAACTTATAAATTTTTCTCTATCGATTTTGAATTCTAATTTTATATGATAAAGAATTGAGTTGAGAGCCTAGGAAAAAAAATTAAAAAAACACACACTTAATTTTCACTCATTAAAAAATTATTAAGTAGAAGTAGGTTCAAGATTGAAGGAAAAACTAAACTGTTAATAGCTTTGACATGGAATTGAAATACACTAATCTCAATGTTGAGTTTTTTCTAGCAAGAGACCTTAACCTAGTGAATATTATTAATATTAATATTAATATTAATATTAATATTATTATTAATATTATTGTTATTTTATTTTTTTAATCGTGAAAATTGAGGTCAAAAATGAATCCTAAAAGTTATTTTTTCAAGAAGATGCTTTTATTGCCCAAAAAACAAGATTGTCCATAACTTTCACATAACAATCCAAATGGTATAAACCAAAGCTTCCCATGTATATAAAAATATAATCTATACAAAAAAAATTAAGATTTTTTACTTTAGTTTTTTTTGAAATTTTTTTCTGCCTGCCAAACTAAAAAAAAAGGCTTTTTGTGCCATAAGTTTTGCTCCCAAGTTTCGATTAAAATAAAAAATATATTTTAGGAAAGCTAATGAGTTTTTCTATCTTCAAAAATATTCAGAATATCACAACAAATATTGAGACCATAGGGGCCTACTCGAAATTCATTTTGTCCTCCAAAGGGACAATGGGACTTTAGGGGTTAAACAATTACAATTTCAAATGAGGTTACCTTGTATTTCCACCTAAAAATACATATTCCTTTAACATCTATTATACTTAGACCACAATGTTACAACTCATGTTACAACTTCAACAATTTGGATGGTTGAATATTCATCTTTACACATTTCATCCAAAATTTGCAAGTATTGATGAATTTAAAGAAATTACTAAATTACTTCTAATGCAATGGAGGTAAGTTGATACTTCAATTTTAATGCATGTATCATATTCCCTTTTCAAATTAATTGCATTGTGTATGCTATGACTGTTAATCCTTGAAGGTTTGTTTGACATTCAATTTAGCCTTTCAAGTTTCAATTTAATGTTTTGTTACACAAAACTATGATCCGTTACTTATCAATGTGAAAATTTTCTATTGTTATTACAATAAATTCTTATTCTTTTTTTTATTTTATACTAATAAGTAAAAATAAACAAGTTAATAGAATAAAATTAATCTAATCATTAGAAAAAACTTGAAGGCCATTTGACTGGCTTGCAGTGCAAATACGGGAAAAAAAAAAAGTATTTAATTTTTTTAGGAATATAAAAAATAAATAAAAATAAAAATTTAAAAATCACAATTTAACATGACACTTGAGGTAGTTATGTGGTACATCAGTACATGATTTTAAATATGAAAAAAAAAATTCACCTCCTAATTTTTAAATTAAAAAAACAAAAAACTTTTGCTAAATTTGCATTGTTGGCTATAGTCACATGGCCCTCTGGAAAGTCTAGATTTTTTGTAATGTAATTTGAAATTCCTTCAATAGACAGAAGTAGCCATGAAAATTAGTAAAAACATTTCTCAAGTAATTGATTCCTTTTTAACACCAAAACACCTTGGCTAATGACCCTCATGCCAAATCTCCACCGTTCATCAAGCTAAATTTGGATTTTATATAAAATATTAATAAATTCCTTGATAATTATTATGTTAAATGATTAATAATTGTGTTAATGATCCTCATATTTGAATAAATGCTTTAACTATGGATGCTGATATCTTCAAATATTTTAGTGGAGAAATCAATTTATTGTGATTTTTTTAGAGATTTGTGTATATTATATCAATTGAAAAAATATAAAAATAATCTAGGATTTGACCAAAATGCAGGTGAGAAACTGAGAATGTGAAAAAAAAAAAATATATATATATCACTTTCTTAATAGAAATACAAATGAAATACACTTAATATCATGTTATTTGGATTTTAACACATGCAACTTCCTGGTACAAGAACTAATTGAATTTTGGATTATTTTAAAGTTCAGAAATGGAAAAAAAAAATAACATTTCAATCTTCATTTTTAAAATTTTGACTTAAAAACAAAAAATAAATCCTTTGAAAGTTGCAATTAAGATAACCATGGTGCATGCATTTTGGATGTAGGGACCTTTAGGGCAACACTTAACTCCTAAAGGTAAGGACTAAGAACTATGTTTTCACCAAAAACACTCCAAAATTGTCATTTCTAGTACAAGTACCAAATTTTAGAAAAAAACATTTTTGAACACATATAACCGTAGGATCTTGTAGTACGTTGGTTGAAAAGATGTAGATAAAATTTCAGAAATTTCCACCACGTGGATTGCAAGATATTAGCGTTTGAATTGACAAAAATCCTTTTTTTGTCCTTAGGAAAACCCGGGCAGCTGCACTTTACAAGGTCACATTTGTATTAAAAATATGTCCAAAATGGTAGTTACTCTTTAGATTCATTCTTCAAAGCAAGTTGGCTGCATGCTTGGAATTTTTTTGATCATTTGGAATTGTACAACATATAGTAAAAAATTAGTAAGTAGAAAGAGAGAGGATGATACAAAATTCTAAATTGTTAACCATTTATTTGTGGAATTGAAAAATGCCAATCCCAATGGGTGTAATGTTTTCATAAACAATGTACACCTAGTATTTTTATACTAATTTCTAAACATTTGACTCTATATAAGAATTTACTATTAGTATATAAGAATGCACTACTTTTGAATTAGGTATTGTAATTGGGAATCATAAACCTCTATGTGTACAATCAAGTGAAAATATATGTAGAAATATTTGTTGACTTTGATCACTTGTAATGTAACTCTCTTGGGTTAAAGCAACCTAATTGTTAAGGCAACCTAATTGCACTCTTTTGTGCGGGGGTGCTATATTGTGAGCCTTGGAGCCTGAGCCCAGGAGCCTAGGAGCCTCCAATTTGTGAAGTAATTTTCAGTGATTATAGGTGTTAGGACCCATGACCATGGATTCGGGATTTAGGGTGGAATTATAATTTTGAACATAAAAAAATAAAAAAATGAAAGCATTGTAAATATGAAATGGGGCGGTATATCATATAACGGGAAAAAATACCACATGATATGTCCTCAAAATGTATCACAGCTATACTAAGATATAGCAGAGAAGTGTCATGCAATATCTTCATAAAGAATACTGCTAGAAGATCTGGAAGTAGACCTCTCATCAGAGTCTGATGACTGACCATCAGACTCTTTAGTGGAGTCATCTATGAACATCAGAACACGAGGATCTATGGAGCTGATCCTAGAAGGCGGTTTAGGGTCATGGCTCTGGAATTGTCTAGCTACTGCCTCAGCATACAACGGAAGCTGAAACGGTCTAGGTGGGCTTCGGAAGAATGCAGGATCTGCAAAAAAAGGTTTACGGGTAGAATCCTTCATCTGCGCAAGTTGCCTACAAATAGGGATACAACAGAATATTAGTATGGATGAGAAAATGAAATCACATAGAAAGAATTAAGAAAAATAAAGGCAAACTTACTTACTAAATCATGAGGTCTTTACAATATGGCGGACCTCCACTTCTTCATCGTCAAGGTCAGCAACAGGAGGAGCAGGGAGCATAGGTACAGGTGTTGCGTTCACAGGTATACGGATGAGAGGAGCAAGCAAGGCCTTGAAAATCGCCTTATCTTCTTCCAGGTTTAGAATGTGGCGACCAGTAGCTCGGCAAGCATAAATGCTTGCCCCTGCAATGATATAGAGAGAACAAAAGAAGACGGATTAGAATTCAACAAAGAGAGTAGAGCGTGAAAAAATCTTCATCGGAAAAAAACAAACTAGAACATCTAACCTGTAGACGCGGTGCAGTCCATGACAACGTCACCAGGCAAAGTTGTCGCCTCAACAAGCATCTGCATGAGGGCACGATCCTTTTCCCGAGGACCACGCCAGGCAATGTTGCCATTCATTGCCACATCGTCCTTCCCACAACAATTCTGGAGAACATCATCCTTGGCTACGTTGACGCCAACTGCTTCATGAGCAGGAAGGAAGTGGAACGAGAACTTGGATTTAGAACTTCCACTCCGAGATTTGACATAAAGGGACATGTTGAAACGCATAGTCTGCACAAAAATACAAAATTATATCAGATGACGAAAACAATCAAATTTATGATTAAAACCTCCAAATCATAGAATGGTTTAGGATTTTACCGTTTTGGAGATGTCCGAGGCTAGAGCCAGGTGAAGCCTATTCATGACGAACCAATCAATCTGTAAATGGTAACCAAATGATTTGGCGAGACTAACAACGGATGACTTGACGGGTCGGCTGTATGGGTACATAACAAGAAGCCCCCTCCCCCCCCCCCCCCCCCGTCGTGTAGAAAGGTATCAGCAAAGTCAAAGACGGCTTGAAGCTTTTCCTCCGAGAACTGATTCCAGTATGGAACGGAGGCTTCTGGATTGGAAATGCCCGGAACAGGTAGGCCCTCTGGAACATCAACAACAATCAAGTCGACAACGGGACGCTTGGCCAAAGCGTTGTCAAAGAATCGATCCTTGCCGGCGGCATGCTGCACACATGAAAAGACGGCAAAGAAAATGAGAGAAATTAGACCAAAGGAGACAAAATCCGAAAAGAAAATATTCAATGACATTGTTAGTATCTTGTCTAGGATCCATAAGTGAAAGTTTGCACAAGTAGGATTCATAATAAAATTTAGACTTACCCATTTCAAGGCTAATTGGTGACTCTATGAAATAAACAAAAAACATCTTAAGTGGGGACGCGATGGCATAGATATAAAACATTGTGTCATTGCAAGAGTAGTCTTCCACTGGTTTCATCTCGGCGACGAGAGAACACTATAAACAACAACGTTCTGGACCCCGACCAACTCTAACAAACAAGGAGATTGAACCTCCTCTACAAATAAAATAAAAAGAATCTCAGAATTTAATGAACACGAAGCAAAAATCAGGGCAACGTCTAGAAACTTGTAAATAAACCATACAATTGTATAAGCAAAAAGGAAATATACAAGGAAAAAGAGGCACCACCTTGTTTAAAAAAGCCACAACAAAATCAATGACGCCAGGAGAAGGACCATTGTCGACTCCAAGTAAACTAGAGACGGACTCATTCAAGATGCACTGATTGACAGGAGCCACCGAATCCAAGTCAACAACATGGAGCGGCAAGCCACGCATCAAGCGCTCCTGGGTGAGCGAAAATCCTGATGAAGACTCCTTCATAGGGCCATCACTTGTCGCTTGTTCGGCATTTGGTGTCTCTGCTTTCTTCTTCTTCCCCTTTTGCTTGCCCTTCGCCTCATCTTCCTTGGCCTTTTCCTCTTGTCGTAGTTTCTTCTTCTGTGCTGTCTCCTCCGTCCTCTTCGTTGCTTCTTCCCATTTCATCTCCTTTTTCTTATCGGATATTTCACGCCTCTTAATGGCCTTCTCCCGTGCTTCACCGTCCATGCCAGCAAATTCGTCAAACTCGGGCTCTACCACTTTCCTTTCCTTGATATTGCTGAAAAGAGCCAACTCCTGGGGGGGGGATGTAACCCTGGCTGCACTCCAAATACCAAGCACCGGCTTGGAGGTGACCGCTGGTCCAGTTCTTCACTTGAATGGCCGAGAACATACAGTCGGGAGATGAGCGATCGAGCCATGTGTTGAGGAAAGGCGGCAAATCAGCCTTGGCGATGGCTTTCTTTGCATACAATTCAAACTTGAAATACATGGAGGACCATAAACAATTCATCAAGAAAAGATGATTAAAGGAATAACAATCTCAACACAATATCCAACAAAACCCAAAGAGGCAAAGTAAATACCTATAAATTATCCTCTTCACCACAAGGATAGAGCCTTTGAAGTCTTTAAACGAGTCTGACTTCTTGAAGGCGTCGGCCCCCTTAAACACTCCCACGAACGCATGCTCCCACAACCTCATCCGCCAACCTTCTATGTATTCTTGAATAGATTCAGGCTCCGCGGCTGCATCCATATGCACCTGAATGTTGTCGGCTCGGATAATGCTGTCAAACATCTCAGAGGCTTTATCCTCAATCTGTAGAATTGACAAGAGATTAGTCAAATATGGCTCAAACTAAATAAGAGAAATCGATAAATGCGATGGAAATGCACGATGCATATGAACAACATACCGCAGCATACCAACAGGCCTTCGATAAGAAAGCATTGAGTTTGTCGTCATTTGCTGGACGCTGTGGAAAGCGTCGGGCCTCACGGGTGGGAGCGGATGAATTAATCCACTTCAACCATTTCACCTTGTGGTTGACATGAGCATTTGATGTAGCTATTAGTTGTAGCTTGTCCAAGGTCAGCTCCGGAACAGTATACAGACTCCAGTGTCGTTCGATCTAATAAGAAGCAAAATCAGTTTAGTGAACTCAGAACCTGATGAAAATCAACCACTAAAGTGGAGAGGAGGAAAGCTCAGCCAAAAAGTAGAACAACGAAATAGAACAGAAGAAATACCTCCAGCAGCCATTCATCACCTAACGCAGGGTTGGCGACGGCGACAATCTTGGATAGCTTTTTGTAGAGATTACCAGTTGCATCCCTGGTAGAAACACGCATAGCTGCTGCCACGCCTTCGTTCGTGACCTCCTCCGTAGGTGTGTCTTCATGATACTTGCGGACAACAAGGTCCGAAGCTACTGCAATCTCTTGCTACAAAAAATTGTTCTCAGTTAACACATTAGACAATTTCTGGTACATGAGAACATGAAATGGAGTTGAAAATGTGATAAACAGCCCAGACAAGAAAAACCAGAAGCATAAAACAAAATCTTACCTGAAAAATGAAAGACGTGAAGACCTCAAGAGGCATGGAGTACCAGGTCTTCCGTGTGTTCTGCTGGCAGGTCTTCTGTTCCTCTTTGCTAAGAAGGTCATTGAACTTCTCAATGGGCAGGGTACCGTACTTCCGAACTCGATACAATGTATGCACCAGATTAGTCTTTACGTGCGAATTTTCGGTGTGCCTAAAGAAAAAAAAAGGTCAAGTTAAGTTTTAGGTGGGCCTGAAGGAAAACACTACAAACATTAAATTATGAAATGGGAATGAGACTCACTTGTTGATGTCATGCATGACCTGCATCGTGGCTCCAACTCGTCCTCTGGTATCCAAAATGATTGAATCCACACTTACGTGCCAATCCAATTCATCGCCATGCAGTCGAGAAATATGTCGCATCCATGCTATACGCCTGTGGTTGCCGTCGCACACGTAGAATTTTGCATCTACCGGAATTTGGAGCTCTGGAAGTTCCCCCAACTGGACATTGAAATCATCATTGACAATGTTCCAAAGGGGACCCCAGTCGACCTTCTCTGCATCTGAGAACACTCCCGAGCGCCCTTCCTCATCTGAAACCGACACATAGAAAACACGAGCTCCCTCCTCATATCCATGGACGAACTCCTGTTCCAATTTAGTCAAGTCACAAGACAATGTAGGCCTCACCATAGGCATGGGCACTAAACGGCACAAGGGGATTCTCATGCGAGAGAGATTGGCCGGTGCAATACGCAAACTGGATATTGTATTCACAAAATCCAACTTCTACGCTGCCCGTATAGCATCTTCACCTCCCGCAAACTTCCCCGAATCTGGTGCACAGCCCTCGCCTATATCCCCATCTGCCTCGTCGGAACCCAGTATCTGAGGTTGGTCATCAGATAGTGTTTGATCCGATGTAGGAGCTGCTGATGCCGAGATGACAATACCCTTTTCAACATACAAGCATAAGAATGTAAGGATCGAGATCGAACCAGAAAACGCACAATGATATACAAACTGGTGAGTAAATTACAAAGAACACAAGAAGGAATAACTCGCTCCCGATTTATACCTCTTCGGTTATTGCAGTGCCTCCGACCATATTCTCTTCTGGTACCTCCACCATCTGAGTAATGTACATGAATTACGAAGAGGAATTAGTTCTAAGCCGATTAAAACTGGTGAATGACAACACTGGAACATTCAAGAAAGAGGAGAACAACATAGATTAGCTAAGATCAGTCGGACATGGTAGAGAAACCAAGTCCTAATTGAAGAAGCCTAAACTGATCGTGTGTGTTCCATCAAGGCGGGGTAGAGTTGTTTCTCTCGTTCATGAGATGACGGAAGTTATTGGTACTTGGAACGTGACGAAGAACGGGATCAAGAGAACACCTCAGCACGTGAAGGACTGGGCCATATGAACTGATCATCCCCGAGATTGTGATCTGGTTTAACGTCTCTCGCTAACGAGAGCTTCCCCGATCGATTCCACTTGTGGGCTGAGCACCGTGAACAATAAATATTGACTCAAAGGAATTACAACCACGACATGAATCGGGGGTGAGGACTTTGGAACCTGTCCCGAGTGGGGAGCCTTGCTTGTTCTCTCTCGCCGACGAGACGCTCTGGCAAGGTCAGATTTCTTGGGAACGATACACGCGAGGGAGAGGCTGAAACCAGCGTGCCTCGTCCCGGAATTTCGTCACAAAAAATCTATCGGCGCCATAAAGCTGGGCTGAGACATATGGTGGCGGATAAAGAGAATCCCGGACGCCTCAGCTCACGAATTCTCCGCCCAGCTGAACTGATCAGCCCCGAGATGGTGATCTCGTTTCTTGTCTCTCACTAACGAGAGCTCCCCTGACCGATTCCAATTACGAGAAGAGCGCCGTGAACAAAAATTATTGACTCAAAGAAAATACGACCACGACAAGAAGCGGGGGTGAGGGCTTTGGAACCTGTCCCGAGTGGGGAGCTTGGAGATTCCTCTCTCGCCAACGAGACGCTCCGGCGGGGTTAGATTTCTTGGAATCGATACACGCGAGGGAGAGGCTGAAACCAGCGTGCCTCGTCCCGGAATTCCATTACACAAATTCTATTGTCGCCCTAAAGCTTAGGGGAGGCATATGGTGGCGGATAACAGGACCCCCTAGACGCCTCAGCTCACAAATTCTCCGCCCTGATGAACCGATCAGCATCGAGATGGTGATCTCGTTTCTTGTCTCTCGCTAACGAGAGCTCCCCCGACCGATTCCAATTACGGGAAGAGCACCGGGAACAAAAAATTTTGACTCAAAGAAAATACGACCACGACAAGAAGCGGGGGTGAGGGCTTTGGAACCTGTCCCGAGCGGGGAGCTTGGAGATTCCTCTCTCGCCGACGAGACGCTCAGGCGGGGTCAGATTTCTTGGGATCGATACAAGCCAGGGAGGGCTGAAACCAGCGTGCCTCGGCCCGATGTTCTGTCACAACAAAACTATCGTCCCCTAAAGTTGAGAGGAGGCATACGGTGGCAGAGAACGGGAACCCATGTACGCCTCAGCTCACGAATTCTCTGCCCAGCTGAACCGATCAGTCCCGAGATGGTGATCTCGTTTGTTGTCTCTCGCTAACGAGAGCTCCCCTAGCCGACTCCACTTACGGGAAGAGGACCGTAAACAACAAATACTGTCTCAAAGATAAAACGACCATGTTAAGAAGCGGGGGTGAGGGCTTTGGAACCTGTCCCGAGCGGGGAGCTTGGCGATTCCTCTCTCGCCGACGAGACGCTCTGGCGGGGTCAGATTTCTTGGGATCGATACACGCGAGGGAGAGGCTGAAACCAGCGTGCCTCGTCTCGGAATTCCATCAGACAAAATCAATCGTCGCCCTAAAGCTTAGGGGAGGCATACGGTGGCGGAGAACGGGACCCCATGGACGCCTCAGCTCACAAATTCTCCGCCCTGATGAACCGATCAGCTTCGAGATGGTGATCCTGTGTCCTGTCTCTCGCTGACAAGAGCTCCCCCGATCGATTCCACTTACGTGACGAGGACCTTGAACAATATATATTGGCTCAAGGAAAACACGACCACGACAAGAACCGCCCTTGAGGACATCGACACCTTTCCCGAGCGGTGAGCCTTGCAGGTTCTGTCTCGCCGACGAGACGCTCTGGCGGGGTCAGATTCCTTGGGAACTAAACACGCGAGGGAGTGGCTGAACCCAGAGTGCCTCGTCCCGGAATTCCGTCACTGAAAATCTATGGTTGCCATAAAGCTGGGCTGAGGCATATGGTGGCGGTTAAAGAGAACCCCGGACGCCTCAACTCTCGAATTCTCAGCCCAGCTGAACTGATCAGCCCCGAGATGGTGATCTCGTTTCTAGTCTCTCGCTAACGAGAGCTCCCCTGGCCGACTCCACTTACGGGAAGAGGACCGTAAACAACAATTACTGTCTCAAAGAAAAAACGACCACGTTAAGAAGCGGGGGTGAGGACATTGGAACCTGTCCCGAGCGGGGAGCTTGGCGATTCCTCTCTCGCCGGCGAGACGCTCTGGCGGGGTCAGATTTCTTGGGAACGATACACGCGAAGGAGGGCTGAAACTAGCGTGCCTCGGCCCGATGTTCTGTCACAACGAAACTATCGTCCTCTAAAGTTGAGAGGAAGCATACGGTGGCGGAGAACGGGACCCCATGTACGCCTCAGCTCACGAATTATCCGCCCAGCTGAACCGATCAGCCCCGAGATGGTGATCTCTTGTCCTGTCTCTCGCTGACGAGAGCTCTCCCGACTGATTCCACTTATGGGAAGAGGACCATGAAGAAATAAATATTGACGCAAAGAAAAAACGACGACGACAAGACTCGGGGGTGAGGACAGTGGCACCTGTCCCGAGTGGTGAGACTTGCAGGTTCTCTCTCGCCGACGAGACGCTCTGGCGGGGTCAGATTTCTTGGGAATGATACGAGCGAGCGAGTGGCGTAAACTAGCGAGCCTCGTCCCGGAATTCCGTCACCGAAAAACAATCGTCATCCTAAAGCTGAGCTGAGGCATATGGTGGCGGAGAACAAGACCCGTTGGACGTATCTGCTCGTGAAGGCTCGGGCCACATGAACTGATCATCCCCGAGACGGAACACTGGTTTCACATCTCTCGCTGAAGAGAGCTTCCCCGAACGGGTGCACTTACGTGATGAGCACCGATAACCGCAATTTCTGACTGAGAGAAAAGACGAGCACGACCAGATGCGGGGTAAGGAATTTAGAACCTGTCCCGAGAGGGGAGCTTGGCAATTTCTCTCTCGCCGACGAGACGCTATGGCGGGGCCAGATTTCCTGGGACTGGATTGCCCGGGGGAGTGGCTTAAATCAGCGGCCTCGTCCCAAAAATTCCGTCGCAGATTATCTATCGTCGCCCTAAAGCTCCACTCAGGGATTTTGGATCCGGGAACAAGACCTAGTGGACGCCTCAGCTCACAAAGGCTCGGCCCAGCTGAACTGAACTGCCCCAAGATGGTGCACTGGTTTCACGTCTCTCGCTAACGAGAGCTTTGCCGACCGGATCCTCTTACGGGATGAGGACCGTGAACTACAAATCGTAACTCAAAGGAAAGAAGAAAACGACCAGAAGGGGGGGTAAGGACTTTGGCACCTGTTCCGAGCGCGGACCCTGGATGATTCCCTCCCGCTGACGTGAGGATGGTCGAGGGTCAGATATCGTGGGACCAATACGCGCGATGGATTGGCCGGACAGAGTGCGTCGTCTCGAAATTCAAGCACGACCAAACAACCGTCTCCCTAAAGCTGAGTCGATGGCTGGACGTGTCAATGAACGAGACCCAGCGGACGCCTCAGCACGTGAAGGCTGCGCGAAGCTGAGCTGATCAGCCTCGAGATGGTGCAACGATGAGACGCAGAAACCCTAATGAGAAGCTATACCGGAAACTGAACCCTAGGAGAGACGGTTCTTTCTCTTCCTTTGCTGCAGTGGTAATCGGCGACCCTAATCCTTTACTCGTGAGGCTGGACGTGCGGAGGGGACATCATCTTCACGGGATTGTTCCGGGGGCGGGGACATCTTGCATGAAATCGAAACCTCAAGATCGCACCATGTCCTAAACCCCTCGACACCGAATTCCAAAGCGACTGTCCCAGCCTGGGGAATAGCGGATGGATGGAAGCGAAACTAACCTCAGACTCCCCCGCTTGGAGATCTTGTTGCAGTACAACATGGACGGCGGTCGCTAGTGTCCCGCGGCGAAGATTTGCTCTCCCGCTCCTCGTGTCCATTTCGGCAGCCTGCAAAACCTCAATTCGTCGTCAGTTTGACTATGAGACGAAGAGCATGGAGGTATCGAATTCGCGTGGAGGTATCGGAAGAGGTTCTCGGATTTCAAGCGAAGGACCGTCATCGACTTGAGAGCCCTATCTCTCTGTCCAGTGTCGGGTGGATGAGAATCGACACTACTTGACTTTTTTAAAGGTTATGCGCCCCTAACTATTTTTCTCCCATACTGTAATAGCCTTGATTTAGAGCATAACACAATTCAGATCAAGCATCTGTCATCCTCACACAGGGAAATTCTCAAACAAATCGACTTAGCATATAACTTAGTAAGACTGGCGCGCAGATTTTTTATTTACTTACAGAAATGATGCCCTGCGTTTGGGCAGCCTCATCAACGTCACGATTCCTTTGCATAAACGGGTTATTAGAATTTGTTGATTCTCCAAAAAGGGGCTTGTCGAGGATTGTTCCTTCCTGGATGTGCTCTCCCGTCCCAAATTCTGGATTCCTACTTAATAACACCTTCCGTGCTTGTTTCGACCTAGTCATTATAACTCTCCTTAATTCTCTGGAAGTAGAGAAATACAGCTTACTTTTTCTTCTCTTGCATCTCTTTCCCCTACTTGAATCAGTGCTTGATGTTGATGGTCGCATTAGCATCTAAGAGATCTGCTCCACTACTTTAGTTCTATGAGATTACATACTGCAGGATCTACTTTATATTTGAAGCTACTAGACATCATCATCATCAATTTTGAAAGAGCTTTTCATTCCTCGATGTTACCATTTATATGGTGGGAGGCTGTCTTCTGACGTAATGAATCGTAGTACATGCCAGTCATTGTCATTACTTATCATTCACAAATCTTATATTTCCCTGATGGAGGATATCCGTTTCCGTGGGAACTCTTTTTAGGTTACCTAAATTGATCTTAGTGGATTCTCATATTATACTGATAGCCTTATTCACCTTCATCCGCTATACATACACAATTATATATTCGTCTAAATCATTAATACCTTTCCGTCTAAGTACTGGGATCGTATTCATGATTCATATCTTCTATGATTTTGTAGAAATCAAAGGCCTTCATTGTGCGCTATATGTAGGTTCTCTGATACATGTCAGTGCAGACTAAAATTTACAATTGCTTGGATCACGAAATCTCATGTTCACTGTCATTTAATTCAAACGTATGCGCCGCTACTCTGGGATTTGAGTATTCTCATGTGCAATCATATTCAAATTACTTTAAGGTTATAGTTGAACATCAAAGACCTCGTTCTATATACAGGTCTTAGGTTCTCAAGTCCTGACCGATATGTCTACCGGTTTTTGGTTGTTATTTTTTTTTTCGTACTACCTCATTTCTTGAATTGTGGCATCATGGCTTCCATTAGAGCTGATGGACATGAAGTTCCTCTTCTTCTGCGTCTGAATGCTGATGGTGTAGCAGAGATTACAAGCCACTTGATTCACGTCCGGTATGGTTTCTCTCAGTGCTCAATCTACGTCGAGGAGGAGATTCTATCAGAGTTGGGAACTCTTCTTCACTCTGTTCTTATGTCTAAGACTCAAACTGACCAAGGGAATTTGTGGATTCTGCCAATGGCTCGTTACAAAGCATTTGGATTGTTGTCTAATGTAATTGCTACTTCTTCAGGTTTGTTGACACCACAGTCTGATGCATCAACTGCACAGGCTCCGTTTCTTAGAGTAGTAAAAGTCGAGTCAGGGTGTCATCTTCAGTCATATGATGGGACGGGAAGCAGTAACGTTCCTGTACCTCGAGAGGGAATTTCAAGTCCAATAGTTGAGTTGTCAAGCGACTCCGAGACGGGATGCCATATATGAGTCGTAGTTCTCCAACGGTATCATTCCCACCAGAAACTTCGACAATGCCTTCTGCATCTCAGTCTTGTTCTCTTCGTGAAAGTAGTCCTGCTAGTTCGAACCTCTCACGCCTTCCTCTCTACCCAAGTGGTCGTTCATTCCCTAGTGTGATGCAGTGCATCCATAAACTGGCAAGTATTAAAGGGTCTAGAAATGAGCTAGCCCATCTCAATTTTAAAACCATTGATCACCAGAAGGTCCAGTTCCTCCCAACGAGTTTCGATGGTGATATTGTTTTTGAACTGCCTCCATGCACATCATCCGCTTCTTCGTGTTCTTCTAAGAACATGAATGGCATGGATAAACGCTACGATGGTCATACTTGGTGTCGTACCATGACTTCAAATATTCACAATGATTTAGGTTTGAAATTTAAGAAGTCTTCCTGTGCTGGTTACTTGGCTTGCAGTAACAGTGCCTGCGATTATTTGAAGAGGTGTTCCAAAAGGAACGAATCAGAGTGGATTGGGAACACTAGTACTCCATTCCAAGTGGGGACGAATCCTCCTAAAGATTCTACAGTAGTTTGTAGAGTGTGCAAATTGACACCGACTTGTGTAAATTTCTGTGACGCTCGAATTTACT